>OOFH01061921.1:0-10281 GCA_900323355.1 Merlangius merlangus | reverse complement strand
CGCAGCGAGGAGAGAGAGAGAGACAGAGAGACAGAGAGAGAGAGAGAGAGAGAGAGAGAGAGAGAGAGAGAGAGAGAGAGAGAGAGAGAGAGAGAGAGAGAGAGGGAGAGAGAGAGAGAGGGAGAGAGAGAGAGAGAGGGGGGGGAGAGAGAGAGAGAGAAAGAGAGAGAGAGGGAGAGAGAGAGGGAGGGAGAGAGAGAGAGAAAGGAGAGATGGATAGGAGTGTGGCGAGAGAGAGAGAATAGAAAGTGAGACAGCTTAGAGATCAGAGGGAGAAGGTTGACAGTGAGAGGAAGAGTGAGAGAAAAAGAATGAGAGAGAGTAGTTTCTCTGGCATGGGGGAAAAGCGCAAACATCGGGACCATCAACCCCTCGTCGCATCAGATGGAGGCAACGCACTGGCAACCGGGGCCGGGGATACTGTACCGTGTGTTGCCATGGCAACTACTACACCAATTCGGTGAGGCGAGGCAGTGCTGGTTGTCACAAACACGGTCACCGAGACCTGGCTGCCTGCACGGAGTCTGTCAAGCTGCTCCCCGCAAAAGCACTTTGAGTACTTAAAGGTCTATCTTACTCCCCCCCAGCAGAAAATGAGTGCATCACCGCAGTGTCTATCTGAATGCCGGAAGGGGTCTTCGTGACGGACGGTCGAGAGAACTTCGATCCTGAACTCCAGACTTTGAGTACTGACTAAACACTGTGTTCATCCCATCTGTGTATCTATTTCCTGAGTTGGTGTTTTTGTGGGGTGTTTTTTCTTCTTTTTCTTTGGTAACGCTGGGTGTGGTTCCCCAACGTGCGCTCTGATGTGCACTATCCATTTTTACAAGGCTTTGATGTCCACCCCTAGTGCATGCTGGCCACCAATAGGGGCGCCATTGAAATATGTTATCCGGGCGCTTTTATCTCTCATCCGCTGATTGGGTATTCTGTGTGAAGCGCGTCCGTGTCTGTTGTCTTGTTGATGGAGACGGACCCGTGGAGCATGGAGGTGTTTTATTAAAACGGGCAGATCATGATCCGCGCTCCGATGGGAGGGAGTGATGGGCAGCTACCACCTGCTACTGGGATCACTGTGCCTTACCAGTGTCCACCAGAAGAGACAGAGGCAGCTCACCAGAGACTAATCAAACTACAACAACAGCTGGCTGGCTGGCTGGTCGCCCCCCTTTCAGACTTGCTTCCCCCCCTCGTTCCCTCTCAGTCACTCTCTTTCTTTCCCCACTCTCTCTCGCTCTCTCTTTTTCTCTGTCTCACTCCCTCTCTCTCTCTCTCACTCTCACTTGCTCTCTTTATCTCTCTCTCGTCTCATGAACAGAAACCTACATGCAACGCACGCACACGCACACATACTCAGAGGCTCACAGATGTGCACAGCCACAGATGTGCACAGCCACACTTGTGCGCGTTCACAGACGTTAATACACGTGAATCACAAACATGTGCTAATACGCACACACTCACAAATGCAGATAACAGCAGACAGCATCTCTGTCCCCTCATTGCCTCCCTGATGGCAAATATTTACCGTGCTACCCTGATTTACCCTGTGTTAATTAGGCAAAGTTAAATAACCATCATAGGCATGATTCTAAAACATAAAAACACACAGACACACACACACACAAACACACGCACACACACACACACGCACACACACACACACACACACACACACACAGTCAACCTGATGGTATCCCACCTCTCGACACAATCACCAAATGCTATCCCCTGGACTGATCCACTGGCACCCAAGGTGTACAGAGGTTTAATATAGACACTGTAGACCTAATTAGATGTGGATAATGCACAGTGTCCGGGGAAGGCTTTGTGTACCGATGTTGTATAAAACCGGGCCAACGTATAGAAGGCCTCTGTGTTAACCATCTGCATTAGCACACCTTGATGCGTTGTGGGTTTCCAAGGAAGGGGGTCGACTTGGTGGTAAAGAAGCTCATTATGGGAGAAATATGTTTCGCTGCTTATGAGGAAGAGGATGCATTCAATTATACACACATATTCACGCACAGATAAAAAAAAAAGTGCCCGAACACACACACAGACACACTCTATGATTAATTGGCTCGCTATGTACTAAGGAGACGGCGAGAGTGCAAGAAGCTGTAGGTAATGAGCACCATCATTAAACAAAGACAATCCAACACACCTTTGGCTCAGGTTATGACGATGCGAAGCTCGACAGCTGCTGCAGCCGCAGAAGAAGAAGGGAAAAAATAGAACAAGCGCAGAAGAAACCTCGGTGTGCGTGGAAACTTCGGTGGCAATGCGAACATCAGTAACTTCAGAAGATGGCGGGGAACACGGCTCCCCGCCATCGGCGGATCGTCAGAGCGGGCTCGCGGCCTCCGGGCCCCAGGGAGGGAAAGCATTTAAAGATTTAGCAGTTAGATGGAGATCTTCAGAAAGCAAACATACTGTGTTAGAGGAAGAGGGTGTGAGGATCAGGGCCAAAGCCGCCGCCGCAGCCACCGCCGATGAGAAAGATTAGCAAGGAACAAAACACATCCACTCAATAGAAGAGGCCACTTACACAAAAGACAGAGGAAGGGGAAGGTGTTAAAGCCAAGGAAGAGTTGCTGCCGATGCTGACTGCGGGGACAAATATACGACTCGCGGAGGACATAAAACGAGAGGGAAATAAAAGTGCCGTTAACAAAACAGGAACAAAAAAGGAAGGAAAAAAATCAATACTTCTATAAAGGTTCCCGGGCAACAGAAGCAACTCTCGCATTTGTCACACGGATTATTGACCTGTCGGAAGAGGTCACGACCCCAGCTGACTTTGGTCGCCACGCGGCCATCTTGTCCTACCTCGGAAAATTGCCGACCTCACACATTGTTGCTAAATTGAAAAAAAAGATTATGTCTCTACTCGGTAAGACTTTATATCTCAACAAGCTCAGCGTCTTGTGTTGTCGGTGACCTTGGGAGAGCATTCAGTGTTCACACTTTGAATACGTTTTGTAAAGAACCAATTTCATCTCAATAATGGCAAAGTGTACAAGTTATATACTTGTACCACAAAAAATGCCCCCTCTTCATCAAAAGCATAGAGACATTTCTCTTTCACTGTATTGATTCTAACTTAAGAGCCACTGGATCACTATACTCTTGAATGATATATAAGAGTGTGTTTGCATGCGTGCGTGCGTGTGTGTGTGTGTGTGTGTTTATGTGTTTTACATCTGCCATTAATTCAATTGAGAGAAAAGTGTTATGTAAAACATGAAAAACGAAAAATCCAAACAACATTGAAGGACTTTCACATTATGTTCCTGAACCTAATGTGTGGTTGGTTTGGAGGACCTTTTTAGTGTCCGGTTTTCACAGAGCCATTCCCAGTGGGTTAAGACTTCACACAGAACCCAATAGTGCTAGGTTTGTGCACACACTGTATCCCGTTCCTCTTGCAGTCCTTCTGCGCAAAGCCTTGTATCCACAGTTTGGCCAAGTTGTGCCTGTTATATTTAGAGAAAGAATTAGAGTGTGTGTTGTTATAATCTACCTCATTATCTGGCCAGAAGACAACCCCTGGCATGCCTCAGCACCATCTTTACCAGTTCTAGTTGGTACCCAAATATAGGCCCCGGCTCATTTGCAAAGAAAAAACTAAGTCCTGCGGGGTATTTTTAGGAGCTAAGCCTTTAAGGCATTGGAGGCTGGAGGCTGTATAGACCGTAGCACATGGGTATCTATATATAGACAAATGTCAAAGCCTTCAGGGGTGTCTCGCGGGCACCACGCAGGACAAGTGAATAACCTTACATCCAGTTATTCAATGAATCGTTGGCTGCCTTCACTTCCAATATGACTAAATGTAAGTACTTCACGTCAAGCCGTGACACTAGGCATCCTCTTCAATGTCTATTTATTCACCTTTCGCATCAATGTCACTTATTCGATAGTTGAGACATTTAATTTGATTTGAATGGATACCAGCACTGGATAGACCAAGTCCGATACCGCCAAACAACACTTTCCCTAATACGCATTGACTATGACACCTATACGATGAGAGGGAACATGGCAGAATACTTTAAACAAAATAGGGCCGAGTGCAAATTCAAATGACCCATTCAAAGTCCCATGGAACGCAGCACCTAGGCAAATCTCCCAGGCAGGTTTGTTTGTCACAGAGGACAGAGACAGAATGAAGGTCATGACAAGCAAAATGGCCTGTTTTTGTGTTTCGTTTGAGGTACCAGACATCTGAATTTGGCCGAATCTTCTTTGCGGTAAGGTGGCTGAAGGAATCACTGACATTTCTTTGTAAATCTTAAAACATACATATTTTTTAAAGTAAAGCATATTGAATTATCTCTTCTTGTCGATTGCTTTAGATGGGCTTTAGGGCTGTTGACCATATTTCTCCAGTGACCACCCAAAGATCTTCAAATTAAATTACTAAATCATTACATCCTTAGACTCCCTAAACATATGTATTGTAATTACCGGCGGATACAAAAATTATGTTAAAGAAAAAACACCCAAATGTATAACTAATTTAAGAGGACATATTCCCTTAATGGAACAATCATTTTCAATGTTGCCACAAGACATGAATTAACCATTGTGACAGTAAGTTCTTCCGGAAAACATTATTGCTTTCATGTTTCTACATTCAGAATTCTTCCTACATACATAAATCATCTAGAGGCCTCAATTGAACCAATAAACCAAGGACAAAGGA
Source organism: Merlangius merlangus (assembly GCA_900323355.1). Lineage (NCBI taxonomy): Eukaryota > Metazoa > Chordata > Actinopteri > Gadiformes > Gadidae > Merlangius > Merlangius merlangus. The sequence goes on along the minus strand of OOFH01061921.1, from coordinate 5,567 downwards.
TCGAAACAACCATGAATTTAAATAACAAGCTTTTGTTACTGTAAAGAAATTGATTGCATTAATACTAGCCTACATTTCATGCAATAGAGTTAATACTTAAATAAACTGAAGCAGAATAACTAATGGACTGAAGCAAAATGCCCCACAGATCTGCCTAGAAACAATACTGTACCTGGACTGCAACATGACACATTTCAGGCAGAGGATGTCAGAGGACGGGGCTTGGAGAGGAAAGAGAACAAAAGTTGGGGCTGGTCATGTGATGTTGGGTTAATGTGTGACTGTTCCTGTTTGATCGTGAAAAGCTGTTCTATATTTTCTTTGCTGACATGAATAATGAAATATATGGCAAGCTTATCAGCAATGCTTACTTTCTGCATCACTTACGATGCAGAAAAAATAAAGATAATAAAGTGTATATCACATCATAATAATCAATTGGCCAGGGATAACATGGTTTGACAGTGATGCCGTTTGTAAATTGCGAATAACATATCCATTTACCAACCTTTAGTAGCTGAAGTAATTCATCCTTGCTTATTTGTAAATGCAGGGAAGGGTCCACTCAACCAGAGGTTCGTTGAAGTGCCAGGAGGTGACGAGCCTCCCTCCATTGTTGTGGACACGGCCATTGAATCAAAGAGGTCATTTAAGATATTAATGGCCGGTAGGTCTTAGTCCATTAATCAGTAAAAAGAGGATCAGAAGCATGGGCCGATATACTTTAGTTAGGATGTAAAACTAATCATCATCTTATTTAGTCAAAGCACCTTTCAGCTTTTCTCAATCAAGTTGTTTTACTTAGATGCCACAGATATTGTCGCAATAACTCAAATGGCAAAATAACTGGAGAAGATGTAGTTGCACAGTACAACAGCAAAAAATAAGCCCAACCGTGACCTTCTCCTGAGTGTGCCAAGAAAAGGCACAAAGGAAGGACCGCACCTGAGTAAATATACTCCACTATAATTTACCCCTGGGACAGTCAGTATGGATTTAGCAATAGTGACAAGGCCAGCAATACAATATTCCTCTATAGCCTTTTCAATTCCTCTGGCTAATAGTTTTAATTTCATTTAGTTTTGTTTAATGCAAGTTCAAGCGTTTATTGTATAGAATGCAGTAAACAAAGATTAATAATTTAAAAAAATAACATGTCAGGCAAATCCTGAACGCAAATTCAGATTCAGACTCTATTTCTGAATTTGAACTTATTTTGTGTAAATGGATCATGACATATATGTTTGAGTCGTGCTATACATAAGTATTTTGTGTGAACATGATGAAAGGGTGCTTTTGATGTTTGTAGTTTCTGCCCCCGACTGTGATTGTGTCTATACATACTGTGCAAAGACGATTTTTTACCCCCCTAGGATAATTTATCTTTTTTGCTGTTTTCAGGGAGCTCCCCTTAAGATCATCGAGCTGGTCTATCATATATATGTTGGTGAACTCACTTAATTCAAACATTACCCATTTGTAGATTCCTGCTTCTGTTTTTAATTGAAAGTTAGCACCAATAAAAGGCAAGGCAAGGCAATTTTATTTATATAGAAAAAAGCAGAATTTATCGCTCTTTCGATTTGTGCGAGTTGAAATTGAATTTACATTCTTCATGCCGGTTAAGAAACAAGAATGGCTGGGGAAACAATGACATATTGCTTACTATGGCTTATGATCGGACACAAATGCTTGTAACAAAAATATTTTGCTCATAATAGCTCAATCGTAAAATTGTGTACCAATTGGTAAGCCTTTTTTCAAACCAACCGTGTAGTCAATACAGCATTGTATTCATTATTTTAAAATGCCCAACCACTCACTTGTTCCAGACCAGATGGCTGAAAGAATCATGCCTCGATTGGCAGATTTGAAAATGTTCCAAAGATTCGTCCTCAGCCAGTACTTATCATCGCTAGACAATAAAGGATGAAAGAGTCGCAGCTCAAGGCCTCGTCAAAGCCAGACCTTTTGTGTCCGAGACGGAGGCTTTTTTTCCCCCAAAACAATAAATGTCTGCATTTTCGCCTGATATTTGTACAGAGGCAGAGAGACCTCGTTCAACTTTTGAAATAAACAACATCAAATCATCGGCTATAACTGAAGAGGATTTTCTTTCTTTCTTTGTATAATACTATAGTGTCTGTCTCTGTCGGCTTTACTTTCTCTGCAGCGTGTGGCTGGGTGTCTCTAAGGAGCGGTGAATGAGCTGGTTATTAGATAAATGAGGCAACAGATTGAATGTGGTGATGTGTTTGGTTTACAGGTCAATCCCAAAGCACCTCTTTCTTTCTCTCTCTCTCTCTCTCTCTCTCTCTCTCGCCCTCTCCCTCTTCCTCTCTCTACATCGTCACTGCCATTGAGGAGCCGGGCAGTTAAGCCATTTGTTGCCAGCCTCAGACGCTGATAGTTCCCCAGAGAGAGGATGTGCCTTGCTTACTGCTCACCATGGTCGGAGAGTGGTAGTAGTTGGAAATGATTATTTTTCTGCTCCCTTTGTCCCATTATTTTCCACTTCCCTGGATGCCTGCGCGGCTGGAGGGATAGCCATAACATCTCATTGGAGTTGCAGTTGGGGTAGGGATGATTCCTTCCAATAAAGGGGCCCCTATTTTAGCATCAGGTTTGAATTGGATTCTTCATTACAAGCTATTATAAAATCAACCTATTCGTGACATCACAAATGGGAGAATCCACCCAGAGGTAGGATTGATAGATCAACCTTTGTGCGGCCCACTTGGGTTATCACAATTTTTTTACCCAGCTGATAAGGGCAGTTGGTTCATTTTGATATTCCTCTTCCAACTATGGATTGTTAAATCTTTCTTCATGGGTTTTTAATATCCTGCGGTTTATATTGCCTTGCTCTTATCAAGGGCCAGAGAGACTCAGCGAAAAATCTTCTTAAAGGAAATGCCGGGTAATGAAATAATGTCTAGCAATAATTGTTGTTATAATCGGCAAATAACAAGATGTATCGTGACAAATTAAAAACGATCCTTTTCACGGTCTGTCTGCATTTATCAAAGATCAAGAGTTAGCTGAAGAGTGAAACCTTAGCGCTTAGCTGACACTTTAGCCTATTGATCTGAGCTGGCAATGCTAACCGTGGTCTATTCATCCCGTAGCTGGCCAGGGTCCTGGCTGTGCACAAATAGAGCCGTCAATCAGCCATTCAGAGCCTCGTTTGGCCCCGCCCCTGACATAAAGCTAACAAGATCATTTGTCTCCTAAGTCCATTTTGTATAGAATTAGCAGGGGATATTCAACGGGGAATAGTCTTTCATTTAGCTTTTTAAAGACGAGGAATTAAACGTAAAGTTTAATTAAGCTCCATCAATGTTGTTTTTTTTTTTCCCTGGCAAGGAGCACTAATATAAATCTACTTAAGCTCTCCCAATTGCCTTTCATTTTCTTTTAAAGGATTCTCTCTTGCATAATCTAATGTAAGCCACATTGACGGTCTTAAAGGATTGGTGAAGACCTCAGGTTAGTTGTTGACATTGTCTATGTCCAGATGTAAATAAGCCATGACTTTTGTCTAACCCACCCTCTCCTTCTCTTTCTCCTTCCAAAATGTAACAGTTTGGCGCCAAGTCATGCATCCATTATATTCCAAACAGGGTTCATCAGCTTCCCCTACCTTTGTCTTGTCCAAACCAAGTAAGCGCATACAAACCGCCATGGCTATACAGCAGGTGGCTGAAACAAACAAATCCACACGTTTTTGAGTCTGTGTTCACTCACCAATGGACATGCTGGTGTACTTAGAGACTGAGGCACACGGTTAGAATTATGTACAGAGATAGCAGAGGCGTTTTCTGGCAGTGCGATAATTCTGAGTGCAGCTCAAAATGCAGCAAGGGTGCAGGAGGTGGTGTTTTTCTAACCGGTTGGAATTCAGCATTAGCATTATGTGTTTACATTGAGAAAGAGGCGAGCCGTTAGAAGTCTTGAATGTTAAATGCCCCGGTCATTAGCGCGGTGGTGAATGGTGATCGACACTTTGTTTTTATATCGCTTTGGTAGCAATTGACAGGTTTGCTGTCGAAAAAATATATTTGGGTTGAGTTCTATACCCATTCATCCAACCGGGAACTGAGCACTTGATTCAGAAGTGAATGCTTCAGCTGCGTTCTAATCAGTTTAAAAATATCCCAGTTCTGCATTTATTTTGGCAACTTTTTGAAATGCGCAGAAAGGTCCCACTGAGTGCGCGACTCAGTCACAAAGTCTGTCATAAAGCGCATGTGGCCAGTCAACAGGAATCAAAACTTGTGGATTTGTTCGTAAATCTGCACCATTGGAGGAAACTACCGAGCCAGGCTGAGTTCCTATGTTCCTACTTTAGTTGGACAAGCAGCTCAGGATCTGCTAAACACTTGTTTGGAATAAAACGGATGTCAATGGCTAGCAAACTTGCCAGTTTTGGCGAGGAGGTACAGGCCCAAGTGGGTGAGTTGAGCAAAAATCAGGTCAAAGCAAACCAACAAAATCCTTTACCTCCAAAATCGGAGCAATAGATATCAGGTGGCTGACAACATGCGCCGCTACATGCTGCCGGTAGCCCACTGCTGTTGTGTGTGCTCAGTGTACACACCGGTGTGGACTGGTGTGTGGGCAAGAAACAGCCATGAATATGCATCGATGCGTGCTGGGTTAAGTATCCTGCTCAAGGTCACGGGTGCAATGTCACCCAGTGAGGATTCTCAATCAGCGTTTCTTAGCCTCCCAGCAATATCTGGAGAACAGTATTGACACCATAAACAACTGATGAATTCATTGGGAACTCAGGAAGAAAAAGAAAATCTATCTGAAATGATTTCCCCATCAGTAAAAAACTGTGGATGTGGGCATTAATAATTCATAAAGATTTGGAGGCAATTGATCCGTCGAGATAGTAGGATTCTGACGGTTTGGACACCGGGGGAATTACTTTGGGTACACTCCGATCTGTCCACCAAAACAAAACGTGCGTGTGGTTGTGTGCTTGTGTGAGTGTGTGTTGCTGTGTGTTTGTATGAGTGTGTTGGTGTGTGTATGTCTTCTCTTCTTAGCCTTGAACAAAACATTCTGAATTCTATGCGGTGGCACAGAAAGGGTTAGAAAGAAAACCTACAAGATTTATAACCTCCCGCAGTACGATCAGCCACCTAAACAATAGTCTATTAACTAGGAGATAAATCTCAATATAAGTCTTTATAAATTGCACCGTTGAATAGAAGCTAGGCTGCACATTGCCAAGCTAAACATATCCACTGGTGCCCCAGTTCCTGGCCAGGTAAATACTGCCTCACTGTCAGTGTGTTCGACTATTCCCTCTTTGAATTGGGATTATCCAATTATCTCAAAGTTGTGACATCACAAATGTCTCAAGAAAGGCAAGCAGGCAGGGAGCCCTGCCAGTTGAATGTGAGCTCTACGCAAATGAAAAGGATGCAAAAAGGGATAACTTATTTGGATATATTTTGAATGTCGATGCTAATTGGGTGGCAGAAAAATATGCTGATGCCGGTATTTTTCCTTCTGCCTGCTGTGAAGCCAGAACGTACACAAACACCATCGCG
>OOFH01061894.1:0-10256 GCA_900323355.1 Merlangius merlangus | reverse complement strand
CTGGGCACGCCGTCCATTCAGAGGGAATCAATGTGCTGCCAATAGCAGGGATGGATTTTGGAGCATGTAACAGAATAAGATATTCCGCCCTGCAGTTTGTCTGATTTGTATGTATGCTCTTGGATTATGCTGCATGCACAACAGGGCTACGGGGAGAGGGTAGGGAATGGGAAATAGGGCAGACAAGGGAAGGGGGGGCAATTCTATCGTATGCAAAGGAAGAAGGCAGAGTGACCCCTTGCTGGCTCTATATTCCCTGTGACGAACCAACGCACAGACACATGCACACATCTCCCCCAGTCGCGGTGAGGACAGGATTTTCTCTGTCTTTTTCTTATATTGTCAGCAAATGTAGCTATGTGCCTACTATCTATCTATCTTTTAATCGTTATTGTGCGATGCCGTTGTGTCACCCAACCCCCTCCCACAGCATGTTATGAGTACATTCGTAAAAAGAGAGTCCTTGTGAGAGACCCTTTGAAGGCCATCTGTGAATTGCGGTCTGGTGATTTCTCCCAGGGTTGACATTGACTCACAGTGTCTCCGTCCTTGTGTTGTTGTTGTTGTTGTTGTTGTTTTTTAACGGCATTTCTCCCACTCCAACTTATTCCCGGGGCAACTCCTCAGTTGGCCAAGGCTAATAAAAGCTTAAAGTCATCAACACAACACAGAAGCTAAACTCAGAGGAAAAGGCTCGCTTTTTCGCTTTTTGTAAAACGCTGTTTCAAACACATTCTGTGTTTGAAACAACGTTTTACAGAGAAGAGCGATGGAACCAAACTGATAAAATGATATGAGGACGAGTAGAAGGACAGAAAGAGTGAGAAGGTGAGTGAAAGAGTATAGAAAGAATATATATTTAAGGGTGGCGTCTCGGATTGAAAGGGTTTTCTTTGTCTACAAAGGGTTTACGTGCTTTATTAGCATCCATCCACTGCTGAGACAAAGGATAAATTCAGGAATGGTCCATTCTGTTCCTGTTTTTGTCATGGGTGTAGTTCCAATGTGAAGTGAATTGCAGAATCACTTCACTGGAAAACCAACAGGCAAAAAGATGGATAGGTGAATCTGAAGTGTCGCTATCTGAGATTTTGGCTACTTCATTTTGACTTCATCCATGAGACAAAAAAAAGCACAAACTGCGTAAAGTACCTATAGATTAATAAATATTCATCGGCATGTGCTGTGATATGACTGCAATCAAACATTCACTCAAAGGAATATTGTCTGCAATAGACAACACACTGCTAAATATGCACCATTGTCAATTGTATAAATTGTAACTGTAGGCCCCCCGACATGGTGAATACCACGGTTGAATAATTTCTTTCAGCACACAAAGACTTTATTATTAACTTGGGAAGGGGTTTGTAATTCACACACAAAACCCACGCATTGTTAGCTTGCTAATCCTTTTGAAATCAGTAGCCTCAGGGAAAAAGCGCTTTTCTTCCCAACATATATAAACAGTATTAAAAAAAAAAAAAATATATATATATATAAAATGGCTTAATTTACACTCTTTTGGTGGCACCATTCGATTCAAAACATTTGATTACATACTGTGAGCAAAACACCTGAGGCTGTCTCATTTTTGTTCATCAAGTCATATTCCTCAATAATGATGACTTTGGATGATAACTTTAGTGTCTATCCCCTGCTCGCTCCTCCCCCTAACTTTTTCCCAACCGAAAGAAAGTTCAGAGGAGTTTGGGTTCAGACCAGACGCTGCATGCAGCAGAGTGGCAGCCCTAGTCAAACTTCAACCACAAAGAAAAGGCGGTGCATTTCAGGGGGTTTGCGTTGCTAAAATCGTGGAAATGTCGTGGAAGAATGAGTCGAGTCTAATCCATCTCAGGGACAGACGAACGGACAAATGCCTTAAAAGCTTTCCCAACACGGGGTGAAATATTCATATTTGCTGCAGAGGAGCATTACTAGCTTTCTCAGATGTCTGGCAAACACCAGCCATGAATGAGTTTCATTTTTTTTTTTTCGACCACAGCATCGGGTAGCTTCAAAGTGTTTTGGCTTTCCAGAAGTAAAAAAACCAAAGCCCAAATTCCCTAATACCTGGAATCAGTAGAGTAGAAACAAACCATCTGGTTTCTTTACAATTCTCCTTCTGCCGTCGCGGCTCGTCTTCCCTGATTTGTTTACTCCAGTGGTTGTGATCCGGATGACTTATTCATGAGCCGGTGTCAGGCTGCAAAGCACCTTCTGAAGCCGCTTTGCCTTTTATTTCAACAAGATGATCACTCACTTACTCCGGCAGTCGCACCCGTTTCCAAAGACAGCAGCACGACGCTGATGCAAGGGAGGAGCACGGGATGCGTGGAGATGTACAATTATATTTTCTGTACAGCCCATAGGCGCGTACAATTAAGTGTGAATGAGCTGGTAAACAAAATGTGTTGCCAAATGATAAACACTATAGTTATCATTTTGTTGTTGTAATAAGGGGAGGATGCGGAGAGGTTGATGATTTTCTCAATGAAACTTGGTGTATTCATCAACCTGCAAGTTTGAAATAACAAACGGTTTGACAAACACGATACATACATTGAATATATAATCTATAAAAGGTCTTGTTAAATTAGTTTACAGATATTCAAGTTACTCTTACATCCGCTCAGAGAGAACCACCCTTATCAGTGGGACTCTGCTAATGACGTCCGTAAATTCCACTTTTTCTTCACTGCACTTTCAACTTTGACCCGACAAAAACTTAGGAAATGAGTCATTGTGTGAACTAATTAAACTGGGTTATAATTGCACCACAGTCAGTGGTCTTTTGATTTAGTCTCAGCACATTTAGTAAGCCATCCTTCTCTCCTCTCACCTATTAGAATATGAATCCCGTCGTGAAATGGTTTGAATAATGACAAATAATATGCAGTCAGAAGTTGCCGTGTTCGCACATGCACTCTGATATTACTGTAAGGATAGTTCAGTTCAATGCTACAAAGTAAGGTTTGTGCTTTCTTCTTCACCATAAATAATAAGATCTTAGATGGTCAGATTATGGGATAATTGAAACCCCCTACTGTGATAATATCACGGGCATTGACTCTTTGACATTTTTATCCAGTAAAATCACAGAATGGCCTGCTGGATTAATACAAAACCGCCTTTATAGCTGACAAAACCTTGGTTAGTGCCATTCTTACCTATGATAAAGCCTGGTTTCAATGCTCACCTTTGGTATCGTGGTTGCGGGGCTAGGTACGACTGGAGAGTGGTAAAGGTTCAACACGTGGCTTGTTCAGGGATACGAGGAAAGAAAACGTTCACTTTGGAGGTGCCTCATGAAGCAACTGTGAGACAAAGGAAAGTCTGTAAGGAAGCAATGGTAAAGAAGTCAGGCCAAAAGGGTCTGTTTTATCTCACACAGTTTAACGGTCACGGTGTTGTTTGGTCCTCTATGTGTGAACAGAAACTAGTCAGAACTGGTGTTAGCTTTAATACGGTTTCAGGTTCAATGAGGTAATACTGTTACCTTGAATACTGCGGGGTCTAATCAGGGAATAGATCACCTGTCATAGCAGAGATCATCGTCATTATTTAAAATTAATGTGGTTCCACCCCTACTTTGAAAAAAGGAGGGAAAGGGAAAGAAAACACCTTTTAATTACATCCTTAGAGATCTACAAAAACGCCACTAGCGCACAATGGCCATGAAACATAGCCTACAATCGGTGTGCAGAAGGAAAATGGTCGAATTCCATTGGCAATAATGCTAATCTGCACACAGCTAGAGCAAAGAGGTGGCATGTAGCATATATTTAATATTTTGGGTCAAAGAATTATGATAGAGTTTTTTGCTGGAGTTTCAAATAACATGTTCAAGGGCTCAACACTGTGACCTTTTTAAGTGCCGTTGCGATTAAGATGTAGACTGGGTTGCGTTGGTGGCACCGCCAGTAGCCAATTTTTCATGAAAAATCATTAACTATTGTGCATGTGAGGAATCGCCAATGACTGCGGGAAATATATACACTAACAGTATGCTGACACTTGCAATGCTTCTTGTCAGCGGGGGGATCAAGTTTGCCTCAGCTCCCTCCTCCTCTAAAGTTCACTTTAGTAGCAAACTATACTCACCGAGTTAGTTTGGCACATCTCTGACTATAGCGGAGACGAGTGACATTTAAGCCGATGCTACCAGTACTGACAAAAGAGCCAGCGGCTGGATGATCATTAGACGTCTACGTTCGTCCACTTATGATTCCCGGGTTTTGGCAGACAAGGAGTCACGATAGTAGGTGGAAGGACAGGATGTTGGGTTGCTGTACAGGATATTGGAGGTTAGAGTCTCCAATCAAATCAGTGTTTTGTTTTCAAACATGATTGATTTCCTTAGTCTAAAAAACATGATAAGCGTGTTGGAAGTATTTGGACTGCTTCTCTCCCTGCCAATAACAAGATGTTACCAACGTCCACATGAATACACTCACACAACCCTCTGAGCTCATGTAGAAACATAAAGGAAAGTTTGCTTGAGAGAGTTTAGTTCTGGCTAAGCAGCTTGATCACATCTCTCCGCCCCTTGTTGAACACTACAGAAAATACACCCACAATATTCTCCATACGCTGCATTTTCACTGGACATAATGTATTGGCTGCAATCAACACAAGTGTGCCAGTGAGCTACCAGAACACATCTGTTCCACCAAGGGACTGGATCCCTAGGGGATTATAATACACCAATGTTCCTCTTCCTGAACTTCACTTAGAGACTCCTATCCTTAGGAATAAATGCTCCATTAGCTCAACGCTTGGCGGGATAAAGAGGAGAAGGTGTGTAATCTATAGTTTAATATTGTCTGTTGTACCGCTATTGATTTCAACCAACTATTCAGGATCTGAAGACACACCAAAGGGGATAATCCAAAATCTGACTACTGGGCACTATCAGTATAACCTGGCAAGGTTGGATAAGGGATTGTATAAGGCTGATAGTATGTTGTGTCTTTGAAAAATAAGCTTATGTTATATTGTTACTTTGTGTTCGATATAATTACTAAATATATACATTTAATCATTGTTAACAACCGTGGTAATTATAGGGCCTGTCGTCTTTGTGGCAAATTTAATGAGCATGAAGGCAATTTCATGGTGGTAAAGGTTACTAATGGTGAAGGAATTGCTATAATTAATGAATGCTAATGAGTTCTAATCTTTGCTACAGAAGCTGTTGTTTACGGTGTTATTTGTGCATGCTTCTGATTCACTTAGGTTCATTGTACGGAAACCTTGTCAAATCGTTGAAACCTCATGCGGTTCGCATAGGACCCTCGCATGAATGGCCACAAATCATTATTTAATCGACTGTGCTGTTCAATGGGTGACCATTGAACAACTATTCTCCAGAATGCTATGTGGCATTGAATTGCGAAAGTGAGAAAATAACCAAATTTACTTTGGATTTAAAGGGCATAAAACCAGCATTCAACTTCCATCAGAAGCGGTGTTCACCCGTTACTTTTGAAATGGGAGGTTGTAGCATGTGGATTAGAACGATGTACTGACCTTAAGAGCAAAGGTAATAGATTAAGCACACTTTACTCATTGAGTTGATTGTAACACAGAGTGATTGGTATGTCCCATTTTTAATTGTTTGATAGTTAATAGGTTTGGCCAATACCAGAGCAATGGGAATGAAAGAACAGGTGGTGAGCATTTAAATTGACTAAACTTACCTTTTGACTAGATGCCAATGGAATATCAATGGGAAAGGGTAAAATGTTGGTGACATCCTCATGAAAGATTATTGCGAGTTGAGCTCCAGGATTTATGTACTCTGACATCTGGGAGCTGACATTTCAGTGTTTTCCAAAACTCAGGAGTAATTACCACAATTCACACATTCATTTCTCTCATTCAGGGGGAGTTAGCCTTACATATGAAATATGACGAGTATAGCACCATGCACACTCTCTCTCATACACACATTCACACACAAATACAAAGACATCCATGTACCAGTCATCACATGTACAGCAAGTATTTGTTTTCTCAAAATGATGACTTTTGATTCAGGCATAAATCCCAATGAAATTTCCTTCGAGGACAAAATTGAAAAAGCTGTATTTTTTTTTATAAAACCGAAAAACTGCATGGTGATATGCCAATTAATTACATGGGCTGAATGGAAAATCCTACACAGTAAATGCACAGGAGCTGTCGGGTCCATCTGGGCTATAAATACACACTGTACGTGACCTGAGGCTAGAGAGAGAGAGACTTCAATAGAGGACCCATGGAGACCATCAAATGTTCAGCCGACTCTGCGTGGGGAGAACTCTGCACAAGATCACAATACGCCGCGGGCTTTGTAAATGTGATGGCATTTAGCAGCCTGGCTTACAGCAGCCGGACCATTCAGGAGGGAGATTTCTCATCGCGTTCCCCTCGTAAACATGTTTCCTTTGTCGGTTGCCTGTTTCTACGAGGAACAAAATCGACAACATGTCACGGTAACCTGGAAACGGGTGACCCGCTGGTTCAAAAGCTAGTGACTCAAGATGAGAATCTTTGAGAGGTCAACTCCTGATTTGTTTTTGCTGAGAAAACTAACTTCTTAAGTGTGTTGACTACCTCTTCTGCTCCGTGAGTTCTGGCAACGCATCTGCGGACATTCAGAAGCTCTCTTGGAAGCAGTACAACATGGAGGTTAATTGCTTTTTAAAACTCCCACATTATGAATTGGAAGGATTTGCTTAAACAGGCAGTATTTTTCTGCAGATTCTTCCGTTTCGCCGCGGTACAGCAATTTGTAACGCGTGCGTCGCACCAGTGCAGCAGCAGCAGCTGCAGAACAGCACAACTTCAATCGCACTTCAGCCATAATAGCTGTTGAGCAACACAAAGGCCGGAGGGCCTGAGACAGCGAGGCTACAGGGCAGACCGAGACGAGCAAAGGGACACGGTCTAACTCTATAGATGGGGGCGTCATAGGCCTACCTATTCAATAGCAATATGAACAAACGCCACATTATGCTTGATTCTTACACAAAATACTGTTATTGATCCTATACACAGGGTCAAGGTTTGTTTTTTATTTTCTTCATACATCGTTCTTATTTTCGATATTTTGTATTAAACATCGTCCTTTGAAACCCATTATCGCCCTGCACTTATAATCGCTCAGGACGTGTGGGACTGAGATATACACGCTGACGTGTACAATATGAGTTGGATACAGATGAGCATATTGGAGATGTACTCTTCTAACTATATTTAGGGGCCGGCACTTGTTTCAAAGGGCCGTTCCGATGGATAACCGCCTTGTGCGGCATTCTCCTACAGTCTCTGCAGCCACTCAGAAGCCCTTTACATCCCCCATGCCACACACTCATGCATACCAACGGCCCTCACACAGGCTGCGGCGGCGGCCTCTTCAAGGCAACCAGCAGCTCGTTTGGGTAGGAAACGATAACACTCATCAAGGGAGCAACCGAGGGTCGAACCATCACCCACCCTTGTCCGTTTGGGAAATCAGCTCGACCCCCTGAATGGTGGTTCTGTTCAATTGTGTTGCCTTTTTCGCATCCTTTTTTCAGCAGTAGTTACTGAGTGTCAGTATTGTATGCTGTTTTTCCCAATATAGCTTGCACAAACTGCATTTGGTTTTTCATTTTGTGTAAAAATTATGTACGCATGATGTTCCTATTGCTAAGTTGAGGAAGCTAGTTCATATATTAAATATATTAAGAAATAAAACACTGGAAGTTGATGAGATATTATTATCCCGTCTTTTTTTTACATCCATCAATTAAAAGTAAAACGAAGAATTGAAACAAGCTGTAGCGCTTATTGCCCATTCTTATTAAACCTATATGAAATTCATAATTTAACAAGCATCTTGATTAAAGGGTTCCAGTGATTTCACACCCCCTCTTATTGAAATGATCGTATTCATTACCATTACAAAGACTCATTTAACTATTTATGAGCTTTTCAAATCCATTTTCAGCTGAATAATATATGAACACAAAACGTAAGAACTTGACTTGGATGATTTGTATAACGTTCCAAGATAAAGCAAAAGCGTATTGTTGTTGGGAACTCAAACCGGAGGAATAATCTTCAGCTGTGTAAACCTTGGGTTGCCTTGATTGCAGTCAATCAAACCAAATCACCACGGCAACAATCATCGACCAATGCTTATTCTTGCTGTGATTCTCTCACAGTTTTGTATTATTTGTGAAGCGTCCAAAACGTAACCTCCTGAATTTTTGCCAACGCTTTTCAAAGTTATGTAACGTAGAACGTTTTTATATGTGCCGCCTGTAAGGTGTTAAGTCAATCCATATGTATCGAGGATTATTCTCCCAAGGCCGGTTGATTAAATCCCCTCTCTATATGCTGCTTTCATACTTCGTCTCAATTGAAAATGAGCCCCGCAGTTACAATGAAAGAGAGATTGGGAACAGTGGAATATATAATGTGAGCACTATAAATGACAAAGAAAAAGAAAAAAAAAAATCAGCCACTCAGATTTCTTTTTATCTACTGCACCGTCCTCCTCTCCAATGTTGGTGCCGCTGTGGTTATGACACAGTGCAACACATCTTTTCTAACAGAGACACTTTAAATTATTCACTGCCGTTGCAATTTTCATGAGCTAGGTGATTACATAGTGAAATGGTACTGCGGGCGCAACGGGAAAGTGTTCCTCCACAGGATTAGCAGTGCTGTGGTGGCGCAGCCAGCAGTGGCCTACCCAGCTACACCCCGCTAAGAGAGAGAGAGAGAGAGAGAGAGAGAGAGAGAGAGAGAGAGAGAGAGAGAGAGAGAGAGAGAGAGAGGCCGGGAGCGAGACAGCGAGAGAGAGAGAGTGATAGAGAGAGACAGAGAGCGAGGGCAAAGAAATAGAGAGAGAGATAGAAAACGAGACAGAGAGTGAGAGCGAGAGAGGGAGAGTAAAAAGAGAGTGAGAGACAGAAACAGAGAGAGCAAGAGGGAGAGCGATATAGAGTGCGGGTAGGGGGAGGAGAGGGAGGGAAATAACTTTTTTCAAAGATATTCAAATTCCATTCAGACTATTCAGCAATCTACAAAATGTCTTCCTTCAACCCTTCTCGGTAGCGTTTTCTAATGAGGGTCGTGACCTCTGACTGGTCACACGCAAAAGCAGAGATGGGAGGGGGGCTGTGCGGGGTATAATGCTGGACAGGTTCATGAATAATGTAGAGGTATACTTGAAATCATTTTAAAGTACTTGTGCACAGAGCGGGCGCTGGGTTTGAGGCTCGGTATATGGCAGTGCCATGAAGTCCTGCCTCTGGGAACATGTGTATAGTACGTGGATGGGTGGGTAGTCTCAGTGTCTCTGGGGAAATGCACTGCATCGATCCATCCATCTGTGTGTATGTCGATCAATCTATCTATCAATCTATCTATCTTTCCAGCTATCTGACTAGATCAAGTTAGTATATAAAATGTGTATGCCTGTTTCTTTATATAAAGGCAGAGATGTTGTTGATATATATATATACAGTATGTATATATATATACTAGGGCTGGCAAAAGTTTTTTAATCGCGATTAATCGCATTTTGCCCATAGTTAACTCGCGATTAATCGCAAATTAATCGCACATTTTCTGGCACATTTTTTTCTCGTTTAAATGTACCTTGATGTATTTTTTTCATGTTCTTAATACTTTTAACAACATAAGGGCATATATACTTGCTTTATGAAATTGTTTATTCAACACTTAAAATATCCCCTTACCTTAAGTGGGATCAAAACATGGTGATCAAAACATGGAGATCAAAACATGGTGATACAAAGAATAGATCACAAACAAATAAAGTGCACATGTCAAAGGAGGTAGTGTAACTCAACATGTAGAGTGCAGAACAATTTTCTTGAGAAAATTAACATGAAAAGACCATGAATGCAAACATGGCAAGTGAAAACAATAGGACACACAGTAAATGAGCTGTTACATTAAATCTGTGTCTCTGCTGTGCCTATATACAGTATTACTTCTATTTCTTTGCACTGAGCCAGTTGCTCAAACAGACGAGCCTGTTAACATTCTCTGATGACAGGGCAGCTCGCTTCTTCTGAACATCTGAACGCATCTGCCGTGTGTTTGGCTTGCAAGTGATATCTCAGACTGGACATACTTCTATGGTAACTCATTTAACTTTAATACTGAGTGTTAATCGCGCGCTAAAAAAATGAATGGCGTTAAGAGGACGTTGAGTTAACTCGTTATTAACGCGTTAACTTTGACAGCCC
>OOFH01061892.1:0-12065 GCA_900323355.1 Merlangius merlangus | reverse complement strand
GGTTGCCGCGTGTGGACATTTTCACACCGAGTAATACACTCGTGTCAACACCGGTATTACAGAGTATAAACGGTATAAACTTTGACATATAGGTCAACCGCCATCCTCTCCGTCAACTCTCCCCACACTCGGTGACAGCGTCTTATAACGTTCTATATATAATAGCACAATATAATTTCATATATAATATCACGGCCAAAAGCTCTGTGCGCCTCCGGATGGCCGTAGCGCGAGGAGCTCTCGTAGGGATTGGGCATCGCGGAGTTTGTTTACCGGCGTTGCTATGGTTACTGGTCTTGCGCGTTCCACACAAGACCGGAATTTTTTTTATTATTACTGGAAAAAAATAATACAAAATAACTCCGTGTTGGCCTCAACACCGGTAACACCGCATACCGCGGCAACCCTAAATGGTACTAATAATTGGCATAATAGTTTCTTTCGGTGTTTAGGTTTTCGGCCTTGGTTTCCTCATTTTCGGCCAAGAATTTTCATTTCGGTGCATCCCTCTTTTTTTTTTTTCAGTTAGTCAATATCTAAATCAGATTTGAAAGGTGGGTTAGCTTGTGTGGCTGAATGGGGCTTGTTGTCCGTAGAGCGGCTGCATTGTTGTAATACTCAGCTTGGTCCCAGTCTGGCGCAGGCCGATTTTGAACTGTAGGCTTTTGTTGGCAATCCACACGCTTATCACAGATTGTGCAGACAAAACAAACAAGTTGTTTTGGGTCCAAGAAGAGTTAAACTAAAATTGGATGTAGAGCAACTTATGGCTTCATTGTTAGATATCAGACACCTTCCTGTCTTCTGGAAGTTACTAAGGAGATGTTTCAGGTAAACTGGGTCAAGCCTTTTCTGGAGAACCGATGCTTGGTGGTGTGGTGTCCTGTGTCTGAAGTTCACATAATTTCAATGGTGTAATGCAACAAGCATAATGCTTCTTGTCTGCAGCAGTGTCTGAGCTTTCTTAAAGAGCACCTAAGTAGGATATTAAGACTTTGTTAGTTATGAGGGGTAGCATAATTAGTCAACTTTAAATCTTTCTATAAATCATTGATCGGTTGTTAAGGTAATTGGAGAATAACTTAAATAACCGCTTGGTGTGAGCGCTATCCGTCAAACCAATTCATCAAATCGTTTATTAATTTCTGTAGTGTCATTCCAAAGAACTACGATTATAGTTTCATTGTTCATTTACATCGGGGGCTGTACAAGTACTTATGAACTAATTGCATTCTGGAGGTTTAATTCTGATTGTTTTTTCTTAGCTAGGTCTAACCTTTGATTGTGGCAAAACCCTGTTTTCTTATGTATTTCTGTGTGACATGCCAAGAGGCCACGCAACCTCACAGTGTAGACGTCCCTCTGTCTGCCTCCTTCAGATACAACCACAAGTGTGTGTTTGTTGAATTCTTGGGGGATTCTGTGATGGTTATTAGTTGTTTTTTTTGGATTTATTTGGGTGTTGCTTTGCTGGTTTGGAACTGCATATGCAAGATTTGCAGTATACAGCGTTGTTTGGTTTTATATGATTGCATCGTTATCACTTACATTCTTTGGTACTAAAATAATCAGTTTTGGTATACATTATTCATGTTATGGCTTCAGCGACTTCCTGTATTCATCTATTTTTATTTAGTATGTTATTAAAGTGACACTGACCCCATAAGTAACTTGTGTTCTACTGTGCACTTTGTTTGAAAAAAATCCAGTGTTGAAATGGCCTCACATCTAGATCCACATTGAGGTTCCTCCTGTGGTTAATATTTAACCCTAAAAAACTTTGCACTTTGTATCCCCAAATAATAGATTGGCTTTTGGACATTTAGTTTTGTTGATTTCCAAGGCAGAACGGTAGGCCTGTGTTTTTCAAAGCAATCTATTATTGTATTTGACAAAAAAAAATGATTTGGTTAAGCTATTTGTAACCTCCTTCATCTTAATCCTTCAACATTTCAGGTTGAGTTAAGCCTTTCCAAAGAAAAAGATGGCAGGGCCGAAAATTAGCCTAGTGCTTTCCTTCCATCTCTATCTAGCGTGTACCTATCCGTACACCCGGACCCTTGCGCAGATCCTGTTACCCAGGCCAACCATACAAGATCTGTCTTTCAAGAATACAGGCTTCTCCATGAATCTCTACAGAAAAATATCAAGTTTCCATGACCAAAACATATTTTTGTCCCCGCTAAGCATCTCTACCGCCTTCGCCAGCCTGTCTTTGGCCACCGATGGCGTCACCAGAGATGAAATATTGAAGGGCTTCAACCTGGAGGAGTTGGAGGTGGCTGGTCAGCCAGAATTCATTCCTAAACTATTCCAATATCTCCATGGAAACCTCACCCAGAATGCCTCCATACAGCTGGATCAGAGCACTGCCCTGTTTCTCTCTCAAGGGTTTGAGATTGAGGCAAAGTTCAGTGAGGAGATCAAGATGTATTTCAGTGCTGACGTCATGCATGTAAACTTAACAGACACAGAAGGCAGTATCGATTTCATTAATCAGTACATCAGCAAGAAGACTGGGAACAAAGTGACTAAAATGTTAACCAGCTTGGATCCACTCACCCAGCTCATGTTGATCAACACTATTTTCTTTGAAGGTAAATGTGCTTGTCCAATTTAGAAAAATATGGATAAATATACAAATGTTTTCTCTTCCACTACAATAGAAAAACTAAGACTGTGATTTTTTTTTCCAAACAGGGGAATGGAATGTGCCTTTTAATCCCAATAACACAAGATATGCCCCATTCTACATTGATAACTATAACGTTGTGCAGGTGCCTATGATGTTTTTAGAAGATAAGTTTTACACAGCTGAAGACATCCCCCTTGGTGCCAAAGTGTTGAAGCTTCCATATAGACATGGTGTTGCCATGTTGATCGTCCTGCCAAACAAAGATATGGACTATACCCTGATTGATGATGAGGTCAGCGCGGAGAGGTTCCAGTCGTGGGTCACAAATCTACGGAAAACGTAACTTTAACATGTCAAAATGTTAAATGACAAGAGCAGATTACATAACTAGGCAGTATTCCCACTCATCTAAATACTGTGTATGATGTCATTTGTACTAGCAAACTGGAGGTGCACATGCCCAAATTCAAAATGGAGCAATCGTATTCCCTGCACCGCCTTCTTCCAGATATGGGTGTTTCCACTATCTTTAACACTGCAGCCAATCTCACAAGGTTGTCCAAAAACAAAGGCATCAAAGTGACAGAGGTAAGTTTGTTTTCAACATCACACTTCGTGCTGTATATGAAACGAGTGGTAATACAGATCAGCATCACGTTATGCAGGTGCTGCACAAGGCCGGGATAGAGGTGGATGAGCTGGGCACCACCGCAGCAGCCGCCACTACAATTGGTATTACAGCCTACTCTATGCCGATGACCTTCACAATCGATAGACCCTTCTTCTTCTTCATTTACCATGAGGATACAAACTGTTTAATTTTCATGGGCAGGGTCATAGACCCCACAAAGCACTAAGGATATTTGCTTTCAATATTGGATGCTTAGATAAGATACTGGAATATGAATGGTGATAAATAATTGCAGCTTTTCATCATCTTTATATTATTACATATTAAAGATATTTCAACAAATGTAACATGCTCTGTGCCTTATTACCTCTAAATTAATACCAACCACTAGAATCGCATTTATAGAAACGATTTCTTTTTAAAACGGTGCACATAAAAAAACATGCTGGTATAAGTAGAATAGGCCTATAGGATATCTTTTTCTAATAAGTCTTTATTAAATATTTACGATACAAACAAGAACAAGCAAACATTCATTAATACAGAACATACATTGATCAAGAGCAGAGCCAGGGGGAGATTCAAATAAATGATGACAGTAGTAGGCAATAAAATACTTGCGAGCCCGCCTGTGCTGTTGTGTGGACTAATAAAGTTTTGTATGTCACGTGACCATCGTTGTAATGGCTGCGCTCTGGTGACATGTGAGTTAACTTTAGCAGCCTTCCGAATAAGAATTTCAGCGTTAAGGTAAGTTACTAATGTTCATTTAAATGTATTATTCTTGTAATTATCTGGAATTTACCGAAACAGTCGAATTGATTCAACATGTGTAATGTTAGGTCACATCGGGCAGACATGCACGAACTAAGCTAAAAGTAGCGAACTAGCAAACATGAGGTAGTCACGTTGCTGTGTTTGTCATTATAGAGTAATTTTAATTAGTCCTTTTTCACTTTAGAAAAATGAAGCCAAAGGGTACAAACAAACGAAGATTCTTCACGCCAAAGCAAAAGTCGGATAATAGGGGAATTCATATAAAAGGAAAATGGAAAGCAGTAGACCTCGACCCAAGTATATTCTCCGATGAAGGAATGGGCGGCCTGGTGTGTTTCGAGGAGCTGACGGATTACAGTTTGGTAGATTCGCAGAGTCTCGCCTCAAACTTGGTAAAAAAGGAAAAGAAACCCCGGAAACGAAAACCGAGTGAGACGGAGCAGGATGACGGGGAATTTGACATGGAGGGTGACGGAGACCAAGATACAACCAGAACATCAGATGAAACAACAAAAACATCAGATAAACCAGCAAAAAAGAAAATCAAAAAGGCTAAAGTAGCAGTTGAGACAACCAAAACATCAGATAAACCAGCAAAAAAGGAAATCAAAAAGGCTAAAGTTTCTAAAGATGCCACGCCTGAGATTATATCTCGGGATGTTGATGGAGATGATCAGGTACTGGTTAGTAAGGAAAAGGTAGAGCATGGAGCTTCTAACAAAGAGTGCGCTGGTGGTGAAGATTCAAAAAATGAGGTGC
Organism: Merlangius merlangus; assembly: GCA_900323355.1. Lineage (NCBI taxonomy): Eukaryota > Metazoa > Chordata > Actinopteri > Gadiformes > Gadidae > Merlangius > Merlangius merlangus. The sequence goes on along the minus strand of OOFH01061892.1, from coordinate 7,263 downwards.
AGTCAGAAGTGGAGACAAAGATTAAAAAAAAGAAGAAAAAAAAGAAAAAGGCCACAGAGACACAACCCGAAACATTGCCAGAGTCTAAAGTAGAGGTTGAGGTTAAAGTTCTTCCAAAAGAACAACCATCTAAGGACAAGGCGAAAAAGCTCCTTAAAATACAAAAGAATTGGACAAATGCTGCACTTTCTGGCTCCAGCAACCAAAACGTGGATGTGAGCGCTTGGAAGGACCTTTTTGTTCCAGCACCCGTGTTGAAGGCCCTTAGCCATCTTGGCTTTGCTTCACCAACACCTATCCAAGCCCTGGCACTGCCGTCCGCTATTAGAGACCGCATGGATATAGTGGGGGCCGCCGAGACGGGTGAGTTCCAGTTTAAAAATGTATACACAAAGCTAGTATGTTCACTTATATGTATTTGGCTTTTTATACCCACTAAACACTATATTCACCTTGTGCTTTATCTGCAGGAAGCGGTAAAACCCTTTCTTTTGCCATCCCGATGATCCACACCATCCTGGAGTGGAAGAAGAGCGCTCCAGAGAAAGAGGATGACCTACAATCAGAGAGTCCAGTCGTACCTGATGCTGAGATGGGGGATGATGCCCGGTCCGTGACTGAGGAGGAGCCTAACACTGAGGCTACGGAGGACGACGAGGATGTCCTTGCAGGACAAGATTCGGAGGACGTCGGGGGAGATCTCACTGAGGATGAGAACGACGATGGAACAAAAATGGGATGTGTTAAGGTCATTGACAATGTCGAATTTGACTTTGAAGATACTGCAGAAGATATCCCATCCGGACTTCGTTTTCAGCCTCTGCTTGGACTCGTGATCGCCCCAACCAGGGAGCTGGCGGTCCAGGTCAAACATCATATAGACGCGGTCGCACAATTCACTGGTAAGAATCTAATCTCCTCTGTTGTCTTGGTAAGTGTTAGAAGCATTTCCAACTTGGACAACAGAACAGATTGTCTAAATTATTTATTGTGCATTGTCCCTGGCAAATAAACATAAATATTCCCCAGCTGATTGTATCGAACGCCATATTTCCCCGTTTTGCAGACATAGAGGCGGCTGTAATTGTCGGTGGAATGTCACAACAGAAACAATCACGCATGCTCAAGCGCCAGCCAGAGATCGTCATAGCGACTCCCGGACGCCTCTGGGAGTTGATCAGGGAGGGACACCCGCATCTGCTCACCCTTAAGCACCTCAAGTAAGTCTCCAACTCAAACCTCCGCCCCGCCCAATTCTCATCACCGCTGACGAGGTACTGATCATCACTGACCTAACCCGACTATCCTGCGGCAGGTGCCTTGTGATCGATGAAGCCGATCGCATGGTAGAGCGCGGACACTTCGCTGAGCTGGAGAGCATCCTGGAGATGCTGAGCACCACCTACTTCAACCCCAAGCGGCAGATGTTCGTGTTCTCGGCCACCCTGACCATGGCCGCCAGCGTGCCCTCGCGGCTCCTGCAGAAGAAGCGGCGGTTGGACACCAGGAGCAAGCTGGAGATCCTCATGCACAAAGTGGGGATCAAGTCCAAGCCGAAGGTCATCGATCTGACCCGGAAGGAAGCAACGGTGGAGACGCTGATAGAGACCCAGATCCACTGCGACAAGGACGACAAGGACTTCTACCTCTACTACTTCCTGCTGCAGTACCCCGGCCGAACCATGGTGTTCGCCAACAGCATCGACTGCATCAAGAGGCTCAACTGCCTGCTGGTCATCTTGGACCGCACGCCGCTGCCTCTGCACGCCAACATGCACCAGAAGCAGCGGCTCAAGAACCTGGAGAGGTTTGCTGAGAGGGATAGGTGAGCGACTTGTTTCTAGATTTCTACCCACAATTGGATTATCTACTGAAGATCCAATGCTGAGAATCTATTATAAGACATGCTCTGAGCAGCAACCTGCTGCTCAGAGCATGTCTTATAATAGATTCTCATCGCATTGTTTTGTTCTCCTTGTCTGGAGATTCAGGAATAACTTTTTTTTGATCATTGCGTTTCCAGTTGTGTTCTTTTGACAACGGATGTTGCGGCCCGAGGACTGGACATACCCAACGTTCAGCATGTTGTCCACTACCAGGTAAAAGTCACTTTCAAATGGATCGACATTGAATCTTTAACAAGTCATTCACGTAATAGGTCTCCAGACGCTTCCATTTATGGATAAAAGGAAGGTCATAAGTGTGTACATATTAAGGATGTGCTAGATATCAATTATATCTCCAACTCTAAAGGGAAGACCTTACAGACGTTAGGTTAGCAGTTGATTTAAATCAAAACATTTTGTCCATCCCAGGTTCCAAGGACATCGGAGACATACGTTCACCGCAGCGGCCGGACAGCAAGAGCCACCAAAGAAGGTCTGAGCTTGCTCATAATAAGTCCAGATGATATGCTCAACTACAAGAAGATCTACAAGGCTCTTGGAAAGGATGAAGAAGAAGTCTCCATGTTCCCAGTACAGAACAAATGCATGGATGCCATCAAGGTGACTTCTATTGACGTTGGTTGTTGGTTTTTCTTCAGTGACATGTTGTGTTCGGTTGATATAATACCAGTTTACATTCAAAGGAGAGGGTGGGCTTGGCCAGAGAAATTGAGAAGATAGAGTTCCATAATGGCAAAGAGAAGAGCCACAACTCCTGGTTCAGAAAGGCCGCCGAGGACCTGGAAGTAGACTTGGATGACGATGTTTTGATGGGTACCGTTACATTTCCTCATAATAAACACATCTCATGCACTCGCCTCACGTGTTTGGATGAGTTTGTAATAGACCGTCCCTTTTTTTGCTTTTCAGGCAGAGGAAGAGACGAACATGACGACCGCCAGCAGCAGAAGATGGTGAAGGGCATGAAGAAGCACTTGAAGTACTTGCTCTCGCAGCCAGTGTTCAAGCACGACATCCGGACCAAGTACCCCACGCAGATGGGCAAGCTCTCCCTGCCTGTGATGCCTCGGGCAGGTGTGGAGTCCGCCATCACCAGTGTCTCAAAACAGCCCAAGAAACCAAGACAGAAGAAGGCTAAACAGCAGCAATGAGCATTGACGGAAACACTTTTATTTGCGGACAGACACGTGAGAAATGTCTTTTTACGTCCGGGAATATTTTTAAACAACCTTTTTGAAGACAATATTGTGCAAAATTATATCTCTATGTTTAACAATCACTGTACAATTACATTATGTTATGAAAGGCATTTATGACTTTTTCTGAAATCCTTTTGATGTTTATAAATCCGATGAACAGCCCTTAGATGGGTGGAGTCTTTGGTGGACAGCAGTGGTCAGAGTTTGGACCGCAGATAGAGTATGTCGTAGTGGGAGGTGTGGTAGAGAAGATGAAGGGAGGGCTCCACCCCCTCCGGAATGATGTGGTGAACCAGCCGACGGTCGTGGCCCTCCATGGACACTACGTGGATGCCAACATCCAGGGCCTTCAGTAGAGCCAAGATGTCTACGTGATCGCACTCCATCGCCATCGTCTCTACTTCCTTAAAGAATGACATTTTGGATTTCATGGCCCGGTTAGCAGTACAACAATATTTACTGATGCATTGTCATTACATCCTAATTGATTTGCACTACTCGGTCACAAGAGGGCAGCAACACAGTTACTAACTTGTTTGCAGTAGGTTTTCAGGCAAGGTGCTTCAACAAAGTTACAGAAGAAGTCTGCGTGGTTTTGTAGGTAGGTGGACGTGAGCAGTCTCAGATACTGGACGACGCTGTCAGAGGTAGATTGCTCATTGAAGAGTGTGAGCAACGTCTCTTCTTTCTCATCTGCCTGGCATTGCTCAACAACGTCTATGACCTAAAGAGAAAGGGTATCAGTTTGTCACGCTAATATTATTTATAACTAAGAATTCACTTGAAGTGATGAAACAAGAATATAGACTGGATCATATTTTGCGACATAAAGCACTGCTAATTCACTTTATTCAGGTGACCATTAAAGGCAGTCTCATCCAATCCTGCCGAGGACAGCTCTCCTCTGCTCTTCATCAGTCTAACCTTGAATCTGAAAATGTAAACCAACAAGATAAGTCAACCTATTTGACAACATAGCCGATTAAATGTTTCGCTGTGCTTATTCTAATATTTAGGGCTGACCTCTGCAAAATCCTGTCATTTTTGTGAATAGACTCCAGGTATGCAAAACAGAAGGCGCGGTAGAAGCAATTCCCATCCCCACGAATCTTTCTTACGTAAGCATACTGGTCACTTAAATCCTGAAAAGAAACAACAGGTCAGATGGTGTTCACTGCGACCCCCTTCCCCTGAGTGCAGCAACCCGACTGTAGATGAGGCGTACATTGTGTTTGTCATCCGGCGTTTTCTCCAGGAACACTGATGAAATGTCCTCTCGACCTGACACGAAGCTGGGTGGCTCCATCATCCGATGTGAGAAGACCAGCAGAAAAACAACCAGCAGATCACCTGCGACCAGCCGATCACTAACAACCAGCAGATCACCAACAACCGTCCTAACAACCAGAGCTACATACCGCATCCGGAATGTGGGGTTACCACGGTCACTATTTCAGCACTTGTGATGTGCTATTGTGGTACAATAAGTGAGCGACATATGACGCAGGACATTCAAAAAATGTCACGTCAAATCGTGTTTGGTCGGACACAGTCGAGACATTGCTAAGGTTTTGAAACAAATTATCCACCAAGAACCGGATATTTAGAGCTAACACGTGTTTGAGTTAAAGGGACAGTACACATTAACGAGACCGGATAAATAATCTTCTATTAATTATCCTAATTCACAAAACCTACACATTTGCCTGATTAAGTTGTCTCTCAACCAAAATAATAAACATTCAAAATGGTCAAACAATAACATGTTTACATTAAGATGTTCATTGTGGAATAATAAACGTACACGGATGTTAAAATGTTAAATTAATGTTTAAAATAAATGAATAAACATTCTTTTCATTCTACAAAAATATAAACTAGATGTACTCCTACAAATATAGGTATAGCAATAAATTGTGGACTTCAGCTAGCTAGCTGAAAGCGATGTTACTACCTTGTATAGGCTATTGGAAATGTTGAGTAGGTTTAAGTAGTGCTGTAGGTTTATGGCGCCTTCTTGGGTGTTTTTGAGGGTTGCTAGGGTGTTCTGGCTAGTTGGTGGTTCTATGTAGTGTTCCTAGGACCTTCCAGGTTGCTGTAGTTCTAGATGGTTGCTAAGGTCTTCTTGGTTTAAAAGTCTAATTCTTGGAGATTGTGTGGATGTTTGGGTGCTATCGATTAAGTAAAGGTTTAATTATTTTTCGAGAAGGTTTGGAAAGATTAGTCTTTTGAGAGAATTGTGATTTTTTTAAGTTTTAAACCGATTTTTTGATTGAGATGCGTGTGTATGTGGAGAACATTTAATGTTATCATTTGTAAAAAGTGATGAACAGCATTACTTTAAATTGAGTTTTGTCATTCCATAAAAGTTAGCAAATTAAGGGAGAGATATAAATGATTGTCCTTGCATAAAGTGTGACAGAATAGGGAAATTAGGAGAAATTATATAAAAAAATCTGTATGATAGTTATAAGTATGAAGGGGGGTTGTGGAGCTAAAGGTGCACATAATAGTTTATTTTTTATATTTACTTAATATACATTTTTTGCACTTATTTACACATTTCCATATTTGTATTACCATACCTTTTGTGTTTCATCATTTTGTACTTAGAATTTTTGTATTGTGTATATCTTCAACAAAGCAATTGTTATAGAAACAGAATACCCCAGGATTAATAAAGTTATCTGAATAACCTAAATACTCTTTAACCCAACTTATAGATTCCCTCCATAAGAGTCTAATGAACTATAGATATTCCACTCTTCTGGCTGAATTTGCTTGGACTTTTAATGAGTGTTTTGCTGCTGCTGACTGCAGGCGCAGCTCCTTGGCTGAATGCGGCGGCTAAGTCCGTCCAACTGGTGCCCCCCCCATGCTGCATCAGTCTGGTGGCTTTCCTCTCCGTGTCTCTGGTCTCTAGTATGTATTCCTGAAAGGGCAATGAAGTCAAATAAATGGATAACGATGAAAAATACTTTATAATTATAACAACAAGGTGATCAACCATTATAGACTTAGTCCTTACTTGGACCATGTCCATCATTCTTAACAAGTCCATGTCCTCCAGCGGTCCGTATGTATTTAAATGGCACTGCCCTCCTAGGTTCCTGACCGCAATGAGCAGGCTCGCCACTTCTTCCACCTGTTAAGAGAAGGAGAGGGCGAGAGACTGGTTTCAATCCGTACCTCTTGAAGAAGATAGCATGACGGAGACTATAACCGAATCAAACCCTACCTGGCCTCTCTGGTGGCCTTGGTCCATGAGCAGGTTCATTTCCCGCTGCTTGTTCTGCTCTTTCAGCATGTCCAGTTGACCCTGGAGGTCAGACAGGGCCCTGTTGTTCATCTGACACACACACACACACACACACACACACACACACACACACACACAAATGCACGAACACGTGCACACACTCACCAAGAAGGTGAGTGTGGCGTGTAGCGAACTTTATGTATGTCTCCATGGGTCATGAACTTTACCAAAACAGTCTCCTGTGTCTAATAGGTCCCCACCAGCTGCTCCGTCTTGCGCTGCTGCTTCTGAAGGTCCAGGTGTCTCTGGCCCTGCTCCAGCTCCTGGACCAGCTGCCCCCCCCGCTGCTCCAGTTCCTGCTTGGTGACCGACAGCGTCTCGTGGCGATGAATCAGCGGCATGATCGGAGACTCGTTCCCATAGTCCAGGTAACCTGTGGTTACAGGTTCACACAATAGAACACCATCACTCACAAATCTGATGTAAACAGGTGGTCTTCAATCACGGAGTGATTAACTCACTTTCAGGGAGATAGTCCAGCAGTTTCATCAAGTAGTCCTCGTAGATTTTGTATTTTGCCACTCTGCCTTTTAATCCCTGTTGCCTATATGGAAAGAGGTATGGCAAATAGAAAGCATTATCCAACAGGCGTAATCTCTTGTTATATGGAGGTGGATTTCCGAGGTCTCACCTGACTTTAAGTTGCAGCAGCTGCTGGACTATGTCTTCAATTTCCCGCTTCTTCAGGGTATTTTGTTCTCGTGCCGTTTGGTATTTCTTCACAGCCCGCCGTCGCTTCCCTTCATTATCCTCCACAAACTTTTCAAACTTCTTCGCTTTTTCTTTAGTCTGGATGAACATAAACAACCATAAGCCCTCTATTTCTTGTTAATGTTTA
>OOFH01061891.1:0-10133 GCA_900323355.1 Merlangius merlangus | reverse complement strand
GTCCAGGTCAACGGTGTTAACAGTAGCCAAATAAAAAGAAAAAGTATTAAATATAAATTCTATAATTCATTCCCTTTCCAGGGGTGCCTGCTGCAGCCCTAGAGGAGACCACCATACCTAGAGGAGACCACCATACCTAGAGGAGACCACCATACCTAGAGGAGACCACCATACCTAGAGGAGACCACCATACCTAGAGGAGACCACCATACCTAGAGGAGACCACCATACCTAGAGGAGACCACCATACCTAGAGGAGACCACCATACCTAGAGGAGACCACCATACCTAGAGGAGACCACCGTACCTAGAGGAGACCACCATACCTAGAGGAGACCACCATACCTAGAGGAGACCACCATACCTAGAGGAGACCACCATACCTAGAGGAGACCACCATACCTAGAGGAGACCACCATACCTAGAGGAGACCACCATACCTAGAGGAGACCACCATACCTAGAGGAGACCACCATACCTAGAGGAGACCACCGTACCTAGAGGAGACCACCGTACCTAGAGGAGACCACCATACCTAGAGGAGACCACCATACCTTGCAATCTCCTCCCTCAGCTTGCGGTACTCCGTCCTCTTTGCCTCTGGCAGGGCCTCAGGGGTCTTCAGTGGGTTGTTCTCCTTCTCTGAGACCGCCGCTTTCGGCTTCGCCGCCTAGAAGAACATGGCAGAGGACGTCCACAAAGCACTGACTGAAGCTGACTTAGAATGGGGCGGACGGGCCCTTTCCATTCTGAACCTCAACCGTTAAAGCAGACACATTAAACCACCAGTATGAGTGTGAGGAGCCATTAGCAGCTCGTTACTATCCATCATACATCTAGGTATCAGAAGAGGCAGTGTGAGGAGCCATTAGCAGCTCGTTACTATCCATCATACATCTAGGTATCAGAAGAGGCAGTGTGAGGAGCCATTAGCAGCTCGTTACTATCCATCATACATCTAGGTATCAGAAGAGGCAGTGTGAGGAGCCATTAGCAGCTCGTTACTATCCATCATACATCTAGGTATCAGAAGAGGCAGTGTGAGGAGCCATTAGCAGCTCGTTACTATCCATCATACATCTAGGTATCAGAAGAGGCAGTGTGAGGAGCCATTAGCAGCTCGTTACTATCCATCATACATCTAGGTATCAGAAGAGGCAGCGTGAGGAGCCATTAGCAGCTCGTTACTATCCATCATACATCTAGGTATCAGAAGAGGCAGTGTGAGGAGCCATTAGCAGCTCGTTACTATCCATCATACATCTAGGTATCAGAAGAGGCAGCGTGAGGAGCCATTGGGTTATAGTGGTTTCTTGTAATGGCTCATCCCACTCACACTGGTGCTAATATAAGTCCACTTTAAACATACAGATCCTCAACCACCCGGACCATTGTCCCCACAGGTCTAACTGGACGATGGCCGACGCCACGCACCTCCACCGTCCTGCGGGCCTCCTTGATCATCAGGTCCAGGCACCCAAAGGAGGACATGCTGGAGCTGGAGGCTTCCGGCTCAGATTCGCTGTCGTCCGAGTCGTGGAGCTGCACCACCACGGGCCGGTGTCTGGGCAGCTGCAGGGGACGGGGACGGGACGGGACGGGGACGGGACGGGGACGGGACGGGGACGGGACGGGGACCCAGCGGTGAGCAGACACAACGGACCACATGGCTGAAGGAACGCAGGCCTTTGACTCTTTCTGTTGACCAGGGGTTTTATTCTGCACACCCCTTCTGAATGTATAACAGAATTAAATATCACAAATAACAAGGGAGGCCACTTATTCTAGTTGTTGATTAATCAAACAATCATTTTCAGATTCCTTGATCTGCAAAATGTTGTCTTTCAAATGTCATGAATGATAGCAAGTTTACACAAATGTGAGTCTAAAGTGACGTCTTAAATGGGATGGCTTTAACTTTTATAATAACCCATGAAGCAAATATTGGAAATAAACTGCAACAATAAGCAGCAAGCAACTCTGTTACTTGATTAATGCCTTATATTAATAGACATCAAAATCTATTTGATTAATTTCTGTCTAAATTAATAGATTGATCGGCTAATTGTTCCTACAAATAACCCAATAACCATTTCTCTCCATACAAAATAAAAAATGTACATTGATTTGGTTTTCATTTGCCATAATTCTACCAGTCGTACCACGAGAGGGGGCCTGGGGACGTGGTGGCCTCGGCTGAACTTGGGTGCCCGCGCCTGGGGCACGGTGTTCAGGTTGACCATGCTCAGGCTGCCCCGGGGTGGTAGCTGGACTCCAACAGGGGCCGGCGCTTTAGGAGAAGGAGGGTCGCTTTCTGGGCTCTCCTCCTGTAGAGCGAGCGACAGAGAGACCAATAGTACAGACACAGAAACATTAGACATCTGGAGGTGTGACCTAGGGTTAAAAAAAACAAGAAAAAAGGCTGCTGGTTCCAATGGCTGTGCAGCCTCGTTGATCAAGGCACCTATGACTGAACTGCTAAGAGAGGTGCGTCCGTGCAGAGGTCAGGGTGTGAGGGTGAAGGAAACAGACCACATCAGGGATCAGAGATAGAGAGAGTCATACCCCCGGCCCAGGGACCCTCTTGTTGGCCATGGACATCAGACACGTCTCCCGGAGCAGCATCTCCTCCTCTTCCTCCTCATCCGCAAACGGAGGTTTGGGAGGCAGCGACTCTTCTGGAGGGGGAGGCGGGGGGGGAACACCGGGAAGCATGTGGGGGAGGAACTGCTGCACCAAGTTCTACATAGAGGCGGAGGGATGAGGAACATAGCATCACACCGGGTTCACACGCCACCTTGTGGCTGGGAGACCTCAGTTCATTTCATTTGACCTATAATAATCAAACGGTACAGTAGTTCCATGACCAGGCCTTAGAATAAATGGAAATAAATATTAGCACATTCCTTTTGGACGCTGAAGTCCCCGACAGAAGCAGACTGAACCATTACGAGCGTTGGGATCATACCATTCCGAAGTGGGTGGAGTCTGCAGGGTAGCAGGGCAGGTAAGAGAGGGATGGGAGGTACTCCGTGGAGAGGGGGGTGTGCGCTGGCGAAGAGGCTGTCCAGAGACAAGTACAAAACACTTTACGACTTGAATGCATCCGGTCACCACGTCTCAATCCACCCGTACACTTATACTGACTCACCTGGTGATCCCGTCTCACTGTCTGTGTCCATGGCCACCTCGTCATAGTTGTCGTACTGGTAGAGGTTCCCCGAGGCATCTAGGCCCTGCTTACTCATCGACTTCCTGTGTTCCCTGTCTTTGGACTGAAGAAACAAGGCAGAGCTCATCTTACTACAACCCTAACCCTAACCCATACAGAGCCCGTCACTTTAGCCGCCCTTCGTACCGTTTGCATGATCGACCGATATAAAGGCCGGCCGATATTTGTGTTTTTTACGTGTGTCGTCATCAGCCGATCATTTTGGGTGATTACTTTTTTATATTCTTCCAGGCATGATTTACAGACGGTTCAATAAATGTTCCTTTATTCAATTGAGACTTGTAACATTTGCTATCGTCATTGAGTCATTTTTATGATGTTAATTGAGAGAGCAAAAGCAGGATCGGCTCCAAGAAAATCGGTATCGGCGTATCGATCATCGGCTACGGCTGATGAAAAAAAATGGTGTGGGCCCTGAGAATGGATATGGGTGGATCCCTAGAGCATGGCGGCGAGCCACTGGAGAGGCGGGCGCCGTCAGGCGGCTCACCTTGCTGCCGCCCTGGGCCTTGCCCCCCACCAGCTTCATGAAGCGGTTGTACTGCTCGTCCTGGTTGGACAGGTCGCGGATCTTGCGGATCTCCTCCTCCCGCTTGCTGCGCTCCTCGTCCTCCAGCCTTCGCTTCTCCTCCTCGCTCTGCTGCTGCAGCTTCCACGTGCGCAGCTGCTGCTTGCGGACCGCCTGCTTGGCCGACGACCCTGGGAGGTTAGGGTTAGGGTTAGGGAGGCGCGTGGTCCGCTGTGTCGTGTGCGGTCCCACCCAATGTCGGAAATCAACGAAATGGGGAAGTCCGATAGATGGGAAGTCTGACTTTGACAGGATCCGTTCAAATGAATAGGCAGAATTTATACAATTCTATAGAATCTATTCCAATATATTACTCATACAATCCACTTCTTCCCTATGACAGGAACAGCATGTGGTTGGTAAGGAGAGCTCTGGACCCACCTGGGCTGATCATCTTCTTGGCCAGGGGAGCCTTTCCTGGGGTTCGGCTTCTCTCGGCGGCCAGCTTGGAGACGGGCTTGGCTCGCTCTCTCTCTAGGAGGCTGGCTCTGCCCCGGTCCCTGTCCATGAGCCTGGCAGGAGGAGGCCTGAGCCCGGGCTTGGCAGCGGGCCTGCCAGGGGTCCTGACTGCAGGCCTGGCGGCAGCCGTCCTTGCTGCAGACCGGGCCCTCTCCCTGGCCCTCTCCAGGGGCATGACCCTGGTCCTGGCCCTCTCCGCGGCCGCGGCGGTGGAGGCAGACCTGGTCGTGACTCTGGGCCTTCCAAGGGTGGCATTCCCTGGGATCATTCCTAAATTCTTGTCCTGCAAGTGGAAATGACCCCAAATGACGTTATTATCATTATAGTTCCTGGGAATATGAAATGACTATTGTAATCCCCATCATCATCATCATCATCATCATCGCTACCTGGGAAGCCTTGGTGATGCGCTCCTTGCTCTCCTTCATGACCTGCTGCTCTTTCTGTTGCCACTTCTTACTTGCCGACTGCAAGGCCAGGAGCCTGAGCTGCATTTCAGACAGCTCCTCCTCCTCCACTCTTCTGGGAAGACCGGTCTAAAGGACACAACAGGCACGGGGCGTGGGTTACCATTAGAAGAGTCGACTTTATTACATATTCAATAACATGAACATGAAAATTCTTTGATTTTTAACATCAGATGACTGCAAACTAGAGCACATTATGTTTGGAGATGATTATTTATATATGCATGTGTAAGCTGCATGTATATACGTATTATATGGTAAAGTAATGACACTTGTGTACCTTTTCAGGGGAAGTCACTGAGTCTTCACTGGACGTTGACAACTCTCGGCTGAAGTTTGGATTCTTTTCCAGGTCTCCATGCTCCTCTTCCTCTGCACAGCCGAAACATTCATCCACCACTATCAGGTCTTCTCCAGGAAGCATTGCTTCTGCATGATTGGGGCCTTCTCCATTTCCTGTGAGGACAAAACAAATTCAATGACCTTACCTGTTGATTAATCGTCGTTCGGCTTTATCTTTTTTAAGTAGCTGCTGAATCTCTTAACTTTAAAGACATGTTGTACAAAAGCATTTGCAGAGATGTTGGGCCTACCGGGGTAAAGGTATCACAATGACGCCATGATTTCTCAATTTGGAGATAAAAGACTAACCTTATCCTGCAATTTCACAATCAGATTTATCTAGAGCCCAATTAGTCGTCGGCCAGTCGAGATCAACGTGTTCAGATAAACAGCCACTGTGATCAACAGACAACAAGACACCTGTGTGGTGAGATGGTAACAAACCTCTGAGACAAGCAGGGCCTTGAACCACGTCGCCCTCCGGGCCGTCATTCCCAGCTGCCTGCTGAGCTTGCTCCGGTTCCACCTCCTGTCCAACACCGTTCTCCTCTTCTAGTTTCTTCTTCAGTGCGTCCAATTCGAGCGGAGTGAGCAGCTTTTGGCGCAAGGGCTTGAGATTGAAAGCCTGGAATACTTTCTTCTCAGTCCTCTGTGGGTCGGACGCCTCCTCGATGGCACTGTGACTCTGTATACTGGCGGGTTCTGCTGCGGTTCTTTGCACTGTAACATTGGCTAGAATCTCTGTCGGCGGCTGGTCTCTGGAGGGGGAGTCGCTGGGCTCTAGGGCCTTGGATTCCTGCTTCCGGATGCATTCTAGCTCCAGCTGGATCTGTTTGTACTTTGATAGCAGGTCCTCAAAGCTCTCGTCCATCACGTTTTCAGATTTCGCAACACTGTGCCCTGGTTTTCTCACCTGAATCGCCCAAGGCTGCTTTTCTGTGTCAACAAAGTCGTCAAGGAGCATGAATACTCTTGAGTTTGTGTTTACATAATGGTCATATCTTAGGTTAGGGGTCGAGAACCTTTAGTACAGGAAGAAACTGTTTTACATTTCTTAATACCTTTATAAAAACGTTGGTCTTACGTTTTTAAAGTTGGATAAAGTAAAAATAGGTTACATATAAATAAAACAATGATCGGGAAACAAAAACATTGACCCTGTCTGGAACCCTGCTCGTGGTGGGACCACCAGACTTACTTTCAGCCTAGTAGCTAACCAACCATTGGTGGGACCACCAGACCTACTTTCACCCTAGTAGCTAGCTTACCAACTATTAATCATTATGCCCTTTATAGATTATCTCAAGTAATAAGACAAGGAGTTACACTTTAAGTTCAAAATGCAGAGTCTCCTTCAAACATACGTTATGAATAGGATACGTTTTCTAGGAGGAGATTCATTCTTGTTGAGTTGGAGCTCTCCGGGTCCATAACGTTCAGATGGCGGTCTCAGATTGGCCGTACCGCGACCTGCCCCACCGCCTTCTCCCCAGATTGGTCTGCTCCAGTCGTCGCGTCCCCCAGGCGGAACAGTCCTGTGCCTATACCTCCCCAAGGCGTTGTGACTTCGTTCCCAGAAGCCTGATCGTTGGTTCAAGTCAATATGCGGTGGACCAAGCCCCGGCGGGGGAGGTCGATCAGGCCCACTAGGCCCACATTGCTGTCGGTGGCTCGGGGGGAAGGGTCCGAGCAAATGAGGTCCGAAGTCGAATGGCATTAAATGTCGAAAATCTGGTGGCGGGTGTGCCATTAGAGGCAACAAATTATGGGTATGATGGTGGTTTTGCCTCCTAGAAGAATCAACGCTTGGCCTACCGCCGCAAAGCTCGACAGGCAAATTTTCCTCGGTGTCATCATCACAGATCTCTCCGTCTTCTAGTTCCCCTTCTTCCCGCGGAGAACGATTGCTTGTAGCCATTTTCTAACAAAATAAGACTGTTCCTAGATATGTCGTGTCATCGGCGAGCCTGGTCGTTATTATGATATGGGGCTTATCGGTATCAAATGAACACAAATCTAGTCAACTATACCACTTAGTGACGGAACGCTAGCTTGCTTTAGCTAGCCCCCTCGTTCTCTCTCTGGTCATACCTCGTTCTGGCATCGCGATAGTTGCCCAATACTGAAAGTAAGGGCGCGTCACTGTAGACGTTGTGCAAGTCGAATTTCACACACATTCTTTCTAAAGACATCGAGTTGTTTTTAAAATGTATATTATTTCAATATATACGTCACCTTTTTGAGAGGTGAATATAATACCTAAAACAAACTGCTATAGCGAAAATATAATCTATTTATATACTATATATGTTTGTTTTTATTGTATATAACATATGTATTGAAAATAACACACATTCTATCAGGAAGGTTAAAGAGGCCCTGTTTTTAGGTTTTGTGTATTTCTGTCTACCTTCAGTATATTAACAGAAATATTTTTGAATAAAATCAAAGTCCTTTTCCAAGGGTAATTTTCCCGTACATATTTGAAACGCCCAGACTAAAAAAATAAAGAAATTCACCTTGTGGCACACACGTCATCATTCACTGGGCCTGCGCATTCCCCAACACGGAAGCTGAGGTGTCACTGTTGTTTTGGAAGTTGACAGGCACGTGAGTGGTTGTCGTCATCGACGGTAGGCGACATGGCGGCTGATACTTCCCAGAAGGTAGTGAACAATGTTAAACGGTCTAATCGATTGGCATTCCGTATAATGCCCGTGGTCAAGTCGTAACATTCGCCCCGTGTCCAAATTGCGAGTTTGTGTACAAAATCTGTTCCGTCGTACTTGTCTATATGTCCATATTAGCCTCATACGCTGTAATAGCGGAGGTTAGCCAATAGCGAGCAGCAACGTCGGCTGCTAGCGTTACAGCATTCCATCCTGCTGAACGCCACGATAACACACGAGTGTTGTGGTGATCGGGGTCTGCGGCGTGCCCGCGTCTCCAACCTTATCGGTGTGAAGGGATGGAGTTATGATCTCAACGTACAGCGGCTTTTTCCATACATGCTAAATGCATAGACAGTATAATTTGATAAGCTAACTTTAGCACCAGCTAACCGAAAATAAGGCAACAGGAAAGCGAAGTGCTTAACAGCTGACCGATGACATTTATAAATTATATTTGGCATATATATATTACTAGTGTTGGTTTTTACCTTTCCACTATGACATGTGATATTAAAACCGAATTGCATTCTGACCTTATCTTACGGTTGCTAACCCAATGTCTTGACTTTGTTTCAGGTTTTATTCGAACAGGATGGCGTTTTCATACATTCAAACAGTAATGATGACTGCATTGAACAAGATCTACTAATTTCTGGGTCCATTCGAGTCGTCGACAAGGTATTGTTTTCCAAATCCTGTAACCGAGCACAATTATCGACTCATTGTGCTGGTGGTAAACATTGACAGCAATAACTGATACGATCATTTCAATACTTAACATTTTCCAGCCTCATTTTTATTTAAAAGTTGCCCTCTGCTAGCTCATATGGCAGATCATTCTAGTTGAATATTCGTATAGGTGCCACAGTTTCCAGGAATGTAGTGAAGCTGTTTTCCATCAGTTAGAAATCCTCTCCCGTGTTCCCCAGGATGGGGAGTTCCTTGTTGAATACAGACCTTTGGAGGACTCGGTCGACCCATCAAACATGCTATGCGCTGGCAAGGTTTGCTCTCTTGACATTCTCCATTGCAATGATTGAGTAAAGATTAGTTTACACTCTTATTGTAAACGTTGCATTACCTCTACAGTTATTCAGAATGTAAGTAGTCCAAATCCAAAATATGTATTTGTTTTGCTAATTTGATAGAGATGCACTTAGGGAGATGTGATTAGATTTAAGCCTATAAAATAATGGCTTTTTAACCTGAATCAACATTGACCACAACAGTTAACAGATACCTTCAGCTGTGCCAGCTGACATGGTGGGAGCATAGTAAACCACATGGCTAACCCTTGTTGGTATCCCTTTGCTTGCCTTCCAGGACTCCAGTTCTGTCATGGAATGGGGCCGGAGTGCAGAAGAGAGGCCCCACCAAGGGTTGGAGACTCAGCATAGCTATGAGACGGAGTGGGATATGGTGAACGCTATCTCCTTTAAGAAGAAGACCTTCTCCAATGGAGATGGTGGGTGATTCAGCCATGTGACTATCCTTTAACCCCTGTCTCCTGCCGGCAGGCAGTTGCTTGTTAGTTAGCATTAGGGGTGTAACGGTACACAAAAGTCACGGTTCGGTACGTACCTCGGTTTTTAAGTCACGGTACGGTACTATGCGGTCCGGTTAATAGTTAAGGGGAATTAAAAAAAAAAAAAAAGCAGCAATGAAAACACCAATAAACTTTGTTATGGCATTTGCATTTCTGAATTCCCAGTGAGCTGGGTTTGTACACTGCTCGGTGACAGTAACACCTGGACGGTGCCTTTTCAAATGCGTGTGCATGTTAAAGTGCTGTGAGTAGACACAGGGAGCCCTATCCATAGCCGGAGAGCCTGTCGGAGACCCTCTCCGTAGCTTACGTGCACATCCAATATTTTTAACTATGCGTCGAAACCATGGACCTATTGGTCGACGCAACGGAGACGGCAAGGGCTGTGATTGGTCCTCGAACAAAATCATTTCCTGAATCACTTCTTCGGTTTGACTTTGTACCTTAATTACTTTGTACATTGTTTACTTTGCACCAGGACCAATAAAACACCAAATAAGATTTGAAAAGCTTAGGAAGTGTATTTACAACACTGCTTAAATGGTTTGTAAACATACTGTATAAGATAGATCGGGCGGCCAATGCATTGCGTATCTGACATCCCGACGGAGAGCTGCTGAAGGGATTACGGAGTCGGAGTAGCATACTTTGGCTAAACGGTCCGGGTGGAACTCCGACTTCAAGTTTTAAATTCGTATTGCAAAACAAGCCTTTACATTCACATATTAACGCTATGTACGCCACATTTACGAACCGCGGTACACCTCTGTAACCACACCGAAGTGCCTGTACCGTGACGGTTCGGTACAAATACGTGTACCGTTACACCCCTAGTAAAACATGAAAC
>OOFH01061882.1:0-12602 GCA_900323355.1 Merlangius merlangus | reverse complement strand
TAAATCCAAAGCTTCACATACTTTTTCCACCCTGTACTGTGAATATTTACATGTTGTGTTCAATAAAAAAATTCAAACATATAATTTTCTGTGCAGTAATAGTTTAAGCAGACTGTGTTTGTCTATTGTTTTGACTTAGATGAAGATTAAAACACATATTATGCCCAATTTATGCAGAAATCCAAGTAATCCCAAAGGGTTCACATACTTTTTTTTGCAACTGTATGCAAAAAGTACATGCTAAATCTGACATGTGTGTCAATTGGTGGAAACTATCACAGAACTATAAGTAAGCCTAATCATTGAGATTTGGGCCGTGTATAACAAATAAAACATGAATTAAATGTAGAAACAAACAAAACATATCAACGGTTAAGATTTGTGAAACTTGTGCCTGAAATTTCCTCAACGGATTATGACGACTAAATCGACTAATAGTCATGATGGATTTGTTTTGACATAGAAGGAAACACACACACACACACACACACACACACACACACACACACACACACACACACACACACACACACACACACACACACACACACACACACACACACACACACACACACACACACAGTACTGGCCACAAAACATCAGTACAGTTCAATCTGACGACCAGGGCGTCCATGCAGCGTCTCTCCTCCCAAAGATATAAAGACCTCGATTACAAAGTAAATCCAAAGAGCAAAACCCTATGCATTCAATAAGTGACGATAATATTACCACTAATTGTACACAGCTCTTTGCTACTGAGTTATGTTTATTGAGTGGCTGTACTGCGTGTTACAAAGCTTATTTTTCTCTTACAATGCAATCTCGGGTATAAAGACACAACAAACAGGTATGGATTTTGTTGGTGCATGTCATCACTTCGTAGGGAAATAAAGAACACGCTTACTCTGGCAGAAAGTCTTCTCAGAAAGCTCCCCCTCCCCTTCGCCCTTTTTAAGATGCTTCTCTAATAACAGAAACGTGCGTGAACGTGGACATGGGCTGTAGCACTTGACTAGACATTCAGACATGCTTTTCTAGGTTGTTTTGCAAGGGGTAGATTAGGAGATAGGAGAAAAGGAGAGAGGAGGAACAGATAATGAAATAACAGTTAAAGGAGCTACAGAGCAAAGGTAGGAGATACAGGAAGATAAGAAACAGACAGAGGAGAGCCGGACAGTGGACAGAATACAGTGACTGTGTGAAGGCATGAGAGTAGTGATGATCTCAGTGTACAGTCTAATGGCCACACATGAGCATTGGATAAAAACATTGGGTATTAGACTGCAGGTAGTATCACATTTCTTTTCACATAATCAACATTCAACAATAAAAAACAATATCATCATAACCATAACCAACAATTATGACACTGATACCATACCGGCCCGGTATGGTACAAAATATAGGCCTACGCCACGCGGCCGCCGTACGGTCTGCCTTACTGCATCGTGGTCCATCTGATCAGCCCTACTGACAACCACATCAACACGCTCATTGACACCGTCCAAAATTAGCAGTTAGCATCAAAGCCACTTGACACTGTCTACTGCTGCTGTTACAAACGACTTTCTAACTCTAGGATCTCTTTTAAGCGTCTGGGCACGGAGGAGGACACGTTCCTGATGGGTTTGGAGATCAGGTATATCAATCAATCAGCAGGCTTTTGGTCCCGCAGTGGTCAACTCAGATGTCGTTAAGTATGTAGGCGGGGCTTCATTTGCTCAAGGAAGCCTACAGTTTGGCTGCGGACATTTCAAGATCGAACCCTGACGTCACTGCAGAGGCATGCCCATATTTGGCCATGGATGGTCTGGCCCCTCACCACCACTGATTAGTAGGGTTTAGCACTGAAACTCTGTTCCAATTGGGCACCGATTCCGACGTAAACGACAGTAACGATAGTTGACTAGCAACGGTAGTTGACTTTTTTTTAACGCCCCCTGCCCCGCCCCAATGGTGTTGCTGCGTCAACTTGCGTTATTGCTGGGCGGTATACGGTTCACACCGACACAAAATAGGGGCTACGAGTTCACAAGTCCTTTTTGTTACAGGTGCACAAATCCTATTCTGTGCATCACAACTTCAAAGAGTCATGCACTTGACACTTTTGCTACAATCATTCCAGCAGAGTTGGTGCAAAACACATTCACACACACGTGGTTCGTAATCTTAGAACGTGCACAAAAATTGTGCATTCGTAAACCCAAATGTGAACTAACGCATCAGAAGTTGCACATCTGTGAAATATTTCCTCACAAATTAAATTATATAGATCGCTATGTTCAATAAGCATTTTAATGAGCGAGCACAAGTCCATCGATACAACTGCCCAAATCTGCTGCTACGAGTCTCAGCTGTTGTTTTTCTCACGGAAAATTTTGGAAAAAGTCTGTGGTACAAGTGTAGCAAGTGTGAGTCGTATCCGTATGACGCAGAGCGTCCGTGGGCGGGACAAAATTGCAGCATTTCATATGGAAGTAAATCTATGCAAATTCAAATATTCAACTTAAAAAATTCAACGTAAATATTTTCAACGTCCCACAACTCAACATGCCAAATTCAGCTACAAAATTCAATTTTGGAAAATTCAGTGTTAACATCCGGGGACCCAAGGAAGAGCAATTGACCCTAGATGCTAGATCGCTGTCACGCAAGGAGAGCGGGAATAAGAGCATTTTACACAGTAGCCTATAATAGGAAATGCTCAAAGGTAAATCAACGTCATTAAACGCTGACTAGCTTTTTATGGGGAGAGAAGCAACGGTGGTGGACCTTACTAAACGCCCTATCCATTGTATCGGTCTGTAAAATGCTAATCAAATCAAATGTATGTATTAAACACATTTAATGAGGTGAGGGGGGGGATCTTATGTTTTATTTATGTTTTTGTTATAATGCACACCGTTTGTTTTGTTTTTTTACTGCAGTATGAAGTAAACGATTAACTAATGCCTGTATGTGAAGTGCGTGTGTGATTGCAGTGACTTGGCTGGATTTACATGCAACGTAAAAGTAATTGTAGTGGGTCAACGAGCCCAATTTATTAGGGCACGAATTTGGGGCCATCCACCGGAGTCACTTTGCCTACGTCTGGTGTGATGCTGGGGCGATCTGTGATGTGATGCTGAAGCCCGTCGCCCACTCTGGAACGAGTGCACAGAGCCGACAGTATTGCGCCACTGAAGCGGCAGCAGCCTGTAGTTCCAGTGGAAGCACGGCGTGCCTCGGGAAGAGGCGCCCGACAGCAACCTGTTTTTAATTTGTCATCCTCATATCTGTACCGTGTCACTCGGTGCGGAATAGTGTTGGTTCTGCGCGCTCGTTGCGCTCTTGTTATGCCACCACAGAGGCATATCAACTGCTCCAGCCACTTAACGTGCATCCGGTGTCACAAAAAGAATACCCCCAATCGGAGTGCTCGATGACGATACAAACTTTAAGTTTTAAGCTTGGGCATCTTTCCGCACGTGAACGACTTCATGCCTGTCTACGCTTCAAACTTGTGCATGTTGCAGAAAATGTGCAACAGCGCCCCCTAGGGTCACACTGTTCGGTGGCTTCTCTCCCCATAAAAAGCTACAGTCAGTGTTTAATGACGTTGATTTACCTTTGAGCATTTCCTTTTATAGGCTACTGTGTAAAATGCTGTTTTAGAATTAACGTTTGTATCAAGAAGGAAAGAACCAGCGAGTGACGCTCTTATTCCCGCTCTCCTTGCTTGACCACGATCTAGCATCTAGGATCGATTGCTCTTCCTTGGGTCTCCGGATGTTAACACAGAATTTTCAGACATTGAATTTTGCAGCTGAATTTGGCATGTTGAATTTGGGGACGTTTACATTATAGTTACGTTTAATTTTTAACGCTGAATATTCGATTTTGAAATTTTTACATTGAAAAATAAAGCTGCATATGATTTATTGAGTAAAGAGGCAAAAATTCAAGATACGTTATGTCAATGCATAAATAAGTTCTTAGAATTCAATGGATTTTTATTTTCAAAATCTGATGGCACAGATTTACTTCCATACATTAACCAATGAAAGTCGCCGGCAGGGGGTGCATTTTTCAAACTACACTTTGGACCATCCAAGCAGACCATTAAAATACATTGAAGGCATGTTAAAGTAGAAATCCGGTGTAAAATGGATCTGGGATATGTTTAGTTTGATAAGGAGTTGGAATGTTCGTTTGGACGCTATAAACTTGGAAAGATGGGGGCATGTGTTATGGTAAAAACTAAATCATTATTTTAATCCACTTAAAAGGCTAGAAGTAGCCTTACACTTCTTTGGTAGTATAATAAGGGTCTTAACATATAAAATGAGGCATTGATAACTTGTAAGTGTACAGATTGTTTATTAAAAGGACATCTTGTTTTTAAGACTCAATAAGTAGATTGGCGAACAGAGCTTGCGTGTTGTTGACGGATGGCACAATCTCTGCTAGTCAATCTACTTATCGAGTCTTAAAAACAAGATGGCGTAGATGGGTGAACTACTACTGGTATTGTGTGTATAAAATGTCCTTATTAATAAACAATCTGTGCACTTACGAAGTTATCAATGCCTCGTTTTATATGTTAAAACCCTTATTATACTACCAAAGTATAATAAGTGTCTGGCTACTTCTAGCCTTTTAAGTGGTTTAAAATAGCGATTTCGTTTTTACCATAACACATGCCCTATCGTTCCAAGTTTATAGCGCTTTTATAGAATATGTGCTTTTTTGCTCCAAAGCGAACATTCCAACTCATTCATACCAAACATATCCCAAATCCATTTTACACCGGATTTTTCCTTTAATGCAATAATTTGGGGGGAATTGAGTTGAACTAAGTAATTTAATTTGACATAATGTGAGATACCTAACTCCGTCGTGTAGGATTCCCTCTTGTCTGCAGAAAGTAAGAGTTAGCTTGGATGGTCACAGTGTAGTTTGAAAAATGCACCCCCTGCCAGCGACTTTCATTGGTTAATGGTTTCTTTATTCATACCCGTGGTTCAATTTGGTTTGCAGGTTAAGAAAAGGGCGTTCACGGAAGACAAGACAGACACACAGACAAGATGCAATTTTTTCATATGGATACAATTCACCTTTGCTACACTTTTTTGTGCATGTTCTCAGATTATGAAACACGGGTGTATGTGTTTTGCACCAACTGTGCTGCAATGATTGTAGCAAAAGTGTCAAGCGCATGACTCTTTGAAGTTGCGATGCGATTTTTGCACCTGTTACAAAGGACTTATGAACTCGTAGCCCCTATTTTGTGTTTACAATGGAAGGAAAAATATTTACAACTTCAAATTTGCTGTTACACATTTGTGACTTTAGTGTACACATGCAAAATTAATATTAACACCTTCAAATTTACTGTTACACATTTGTGACTTAAGTGTACGCATGCTAAAGACTTTTGCTACATTAATACCTTCATAGTAAATGATTAAATTATACATATTTGTAATGTCAAGTGAAAGTCAAAGTCAGCTTTATTGTCAATTACAACAAATACAAGACGAATAGCCAAACAAAAAAAATATATAGTTTGTTCTACGCTGTGTATGTGTATAAGAGTATAATGGGGGAGGGGGTAAGGTAGTGGCTAGGGTATTTCACTCTCAGCTCAGAGGTTCTGGGATTGATTCCCGATGTCTCACCTGTAGGCATCCTTGAGCAGGATGGCCCCAGAATGACCTTTAAAGGAAATGCAAGACGCTCTGGATAAACACATCTCTAAAGAACTAAACAGTAGTAGTAGTTAGGGTTGATCGTTTGGGTTTTATCCGATACCGGTGCCTACTTGGTACTTTTTAAACGGTTCCGGTGCTAAAACGGTTGTCGAACCGGTACTTAAAAAAACAAAACTGTTCACACTTGCATACATGCACATTAAGCAGAAAGTCAGCGGACATGAGTTGAATTTTAGGACATAGCACACGTTGTTGTCACACACGCTGTTGAATGGAAACGGTGTTTGCTAGCCTACATGATATGCAAAATTTGCGGTTGGCATTAAATTACTTGACTTACCCGAAGGGGAAAGGCTGCTGTGAGTGTTGTGACTGATAAATAATTGTTTAAAAAATAAATTATAATGATGATAATAATTACACGCTGAAAGCAGGCAGGCACCCAACTATGCTGCTCACCTTTACACTTGTGTGCATGGTGGGGTTTAAAACATTACTGCATATTTAGTAATATAACGCAGGTGCGCAAGGCAGCCACAGGAGACGCCAAAATTGTTTTCAAACGCTTGGTACTGCGCCGTATTACTTCCCAAGTTTTGAAAAGAAAAAGTATTTCAAGCGAATAAGCGCCTCTGTTTTTGATTTGTTTATTTGCTTTTGAACATAAAGTTTTGGATGCATGCATCGGCGTTGTTTGTTTACTTTTTTTTTACTTTGAAATCACATACGCTCGCAACTCACACACACATACTCACACACTTTACTTCATTCACCCAATAAAACCTGCCATTTTCATTCAGAACAACATTAAGTAAGTGATGCCACAGCACGTTGACAAGTCAGTCCCGAGGCGTTCATAGGCTTTATGGTTTATATGTTTGAAAGCCGTTACACACTCTTTTACCAGTTGGCCTGAAATACCACGCCTTGCAGCATAGGCGTCAATTTCGCTGGGGACCCTGGGAATGAGTACCTACCAGTTTTCGTCAAGATTAATTTTGTACCCACCACTTAAAAACCTTGTGTTTAATTATTATGGATAATAACAAGGCTCTTCTCAATGCTGTAGACTGCTACATTCAGTTGCATGGGCCTTCCCAACGTTCAGCTGTCAATTATTTTTGGATAACTGACCGTTGCTAAGCATATTTTGCCACTGTCAAGGAAAGTGGATTTTTTGCCTCTGATTCATGTCTGCGGTATCACTCCACAAGTAGTCCGGTAACTTATCAACCCCAGCGTATTTGATTGCTAACCGACCCGACCCGCACCCTCCAGTGGAAACACGGCATAAGCGACGTCAACGTCTACGGCAAACTATTTCTCTGCTGATCAATACCACGAATGGTAACAAATAAATTGTGAAAAGACACACTGTCTGAAGTTATTTTTTAGTTTTGGCAATTAGCCATGTAATAAGCGAGATAATGTATAGAACACCGGTCATTATCGGGAAAATAAGCCAAGAAAGGACGAACAGGACACCGAGGCGAAGTGGAGGGGTCTTGCTTCGCCCTGAAGGGGCTTATTTTCAATAATGACTTGCTTACTTATTTTTGTATGAGCTGCCAGCCTAGCTTGGGCAATGAATGTGGCATTAATACCAATACTCTTTGGCTGGGATGCAATGATGAGGTATCACCCAATCAAGTCATTATAGCCTGAATACATAGGTAAAAAGCACCAGAGCAGGTTGCTAATACCATGGACAGTATCAGAGCGATAACCTGTTGAACTCAATGGATGTGGTATGCAAAACCAGGATGCATCTGCAGACCACTGCCAGGTGTTGGCCAGTAGGTGGCACTCTTCCCTCTGGCCAAAATCATCAATCCCCGATGCCCCAGTGCAGTGACGGGGACACTGTGCTATGGAAGGTGCCGTCCTTCGGAGGCGACATAAAACCGAGGTCCTGACTCACTGAGGTCATAAAATATCCCAGGGCACTTATTGCAAAGAGTAGGGGATTCCCCGGTGTCCTGGCTAAAACTGCCCAACCATGCTCATTCAACCTGGCCCCCTAACCATCCCCCTGTACAATTGGCTTATTCATTAATTCCCTCACTCTCCAACTCAAGCTGGTTTGTGGTGAGCGTTCTGGTATTGATTGGCTGCCGTGCATCACCCAAGTAGGTGCTACACACTGGTGGTGGTTAGTGTGGTTCCCCCCCTTCACTGTAAGCGCTTTGAGTTTCCAGAAAAAAGTGCTACATAAATTCAATGAATCAAATTAATTATTATTATTTCGCTAGCACATAAATAAAGGCGAGACGCAATATTTTATTGCTAAGATTTGTTGGTGCTGTGGCGAAGTCTTGTGTTTTCTGCAGTCAAGTGGTCGGCTGTTTTAACTCTTGCAATTGATGTTAGCCATAGCCACCATGTAGTCTAATTTATCCACAGTTTGCGTCGCACAGTGTTGGCTATAGAGGAGATGACTAGAGTGGAGTCGGTGGAGCCAATCTCTTGTTGTCACAAAGTAACTTTTGGTCACTCTTGCTTTGCTTGAATTCTGGAATAATTATGGTGGGGAGTGCATGAGTTTGGGTCAGAATGCCTGATGTAGATTGGATGGAATGCGTGTTGTGAATTGAGAACAGCCAGATCACGAGGTGATACAGCATTCAGCTGTGCAACAAATATTTTTTTGTTTTTCAATCCAGATTACTTTTCTAGTGCTGTGTGTAGCCACACGTTTGCCCCTTCTGAACACCTAGCTAATTTCCTTTCCAAGCTCCACTTTGTTTATGTTGGTAGCTTAGTCACGTCATGTCACTTTGTCAACATTGGGTACATTTGGTTCAAGTCTGGAGAAAGCGGTTCTAGCTTTATTGCTGTACAGCTGGAACAAACTTTGTTTGTTCTGCTGTACAAACTTTGTTAATAGCAGGTTAATTCAAACCCATGAACTCCTAGCACCGCTGGATTTTGACCCAGAAGAAAAGGCAGAAAACAACGGAAATAGAGCAAAGCATTGATCATCAAAGTCACAACTCTGTTTTGCAGTGGAGGAATGAACTCCCTGCCGACGTCAGGCTGCAGAGTCTTTCACCAGCTTCCGCAGAAGACTCAAGACTCACCTGTTCAGAGTTCACCTGCATACTTAGCCAACCCCTCCCACACCATCCTACTTGTTGTATGATGTACATGCTGGCACTTAATGTACGCACTTACGGTATGTTGTACGTCCTAGCACTAAATGTACGCACTTATTGTATGTCATACTTCGCTATAGAACTTAGTTTTGTAGCATCTTATCCTAGATATCTTTGTTGTATATACAGGGAATGGGTTACTAGCGATTGTTAGTGCTTGGCACTTGGTTCTATGAACATCCTTACTGTAGCGACAGCGATATATTGTTGTTTCACCTTCTTCTGACAAATGTGCTTATTGTAAGTTGCTTTTGATAAAATGATGTAATGTGATGAGGGGAGAACAGAGGACGACATCAGCGTACAGCAGATCTTGGGTTCTTTTTTGCCTCTGCAATAATGAAGGTAAACACATTACAGCTTGAGTGGATAAAAATGTCATGCGTGAAAGAGTTCACAAACGCTCTTAGCTATTCATTCTTTCATCTTTACCGCATTTTTTGTGTGTACCCTGGTGTGTGATGTCAAGGGCTTCAATGAGACACGTTGTGTTTACAACATCATCGTCACACAGAGCACAATATTTTAGACAATGATGGTCACTCTCTCTGTCTAATTCTCTGTCTCTCACTAGATACATCACCATTTGTCAGTTTTTATGCGGTTTTTAATATGCAGATTCAAAAACCTGAGTGGAAATGTTTACGCATGGGGGAGTTGGAAGAGTTGGTTTATTGATGGCTTGAAGCAGAACTGTTCAAGCACAGAGCTGTAATACCAGTTGTTAAACTCTAACTTATGTAGTGGAGAAAGGGTTAAATATCATATATTGATGAATACCTCTTTGCTGGGTGCATAAAATAAAGACACTTCTAATAGAGAACACATTTTAAAACTGACTTGCTTCCAATCAAGGAAAACTAAACCGAATGCTATGCAAAATATAGAGGTAATTTATCTATAACTTCCTTCTTTAAGGTTGGACTGGTGCTCTTTTAAATCTGTCATCTCGTTGAGCCTCCTACTTAATTTACAGTTGTATAATGGTAAAATGATGAACCAAATACTAATATTTGAATAACAGTATTGGATGGAGACCTGCATACATTTATTTTCCTTGCAGACACTCTTCTCTCCCTCCCCTCTGCCCCTCTTATGTCACCTTTTCCACTCCCAACTCCTCTTCCTCCAACACATCTTTTCTCTGCTCGTCCTGACATCGCCTCTTCATCCCACCTCATTTCCTTCTCGCCTGCTGCTCCTCTTCCTCTCGGATTTCCTTGCCTTCCTCATTCATTTTTTCCTCTGTCTCGTTCTCATCTTCTCGCCCTTCGCTCTCCCCTCGATCTCCTCCCTCACCTCTATGCCCTCTACTTCCTCCAGCTGCTCTCTCTCTCTCTCCTCTCTCCACTCTACGTCCTCTCCTCTCCTCTCCCTACCCTCTCCTCTCTCCTCGCCTCTCTCCACCCTACCCCCAAACCAACCCCACACACACAACAAAAACAGATTATTTAAATATATATTTCTTTAATTTGCACAACATTTTTGCAATCATCCATGGCTGGTACCACTACCACTTCTGCTACTTATTTTTTTTACTTATTTACTTATCTTGTATTGTTGCTCCTATGTGGCTGTTGAGGAACCACGCCTAAGGATTGAACTCTTGTGTAGTTGTACAATAAGATGTAATAAAAGTAACTCTGATTCTGATACCTCCTCTCCTCTCCTCTCCTCCCCAGTCTGGGCTCGGCCTGGCGGCTCTGACCATGGCCACCCTCCACACGCTGCTCTTCGGCTGGGACCGGGCCTTCGACCCGGGGCAGTACCGCCTCTGCCTGCCGCCCACCTTCATGGTGGCGCTGGCCCTGCCCCTGGCCGTGCTGTGCAGCCGGCTGGCCCTCGGCCTGCCCTGCCTGGCGGCGCCGCTCGCACACATCCGCCGCGGCTGGGAGAGGAGCCGGCACCTCCGCTTCTCCCTGCCTGTAGAGGAGGGCGGGGCCGTGGGGAATGGACGCTCACTGGAGGATATCAGCAACGTATAGCTATGTATGTTGACCATGGGTGTGTGTTTTTGTGTGTCTTGGTGTTTGGTGTGTGTGAGTGAGTGCGCTTGTGTTTACTGTTGTGCACAAACCCACACTGATACAGGGAGACTAACCTAGTGTGGTTTTAGTAAAAAAAACAACAATATATTCTTAAATTCTTAAATAGTTTATTACAAACTAGTTATTAATGAATTGGCGATAAAACCAAATACCTGTACTATGCAATCAAATAAGTATGTATTTATTTAGTTTGTGATAATTTAGAGAAAATAAAACATTTCTGATTAGTTTGTAGTTTTTTTGTGCCATACTGCCACCTTTCAGTTCCTGAGGTGCTACAAGATTTGGGTAATCTAGGTTTGGAAACAAGATTAGCTTGTTTGAGAATGTCGTTCCTTTTTCCCATAAGACAGGACATCTGCCCATATTTGGGATGTTCAGAATCACACTGGTCGATGAGAGAAAGAAATATTTCAATCGTTAAATGTTAAAAAAAATCAATTGTACCCCGGTGTTAATATGTGTTAATATGTTAATCTGTGGTACATTCAGGAATTCTGTGTTTTTGGTTCAACGAGGAGCAACAATGTGAATCTATCCCAGCTGTTCTCTTCTTCTGCTGAATCCAAACTTTAAAATGTAGAGTTTGCTCTGTCTTTCTGTTAAATATAAAAATGTGTTTTGTTTGATTCATATTCTTCTATTTAGTTAGAACTGCAGAAGAAGATAGTGATATAAAAAGAGTTTGTTCTGTTCATATTGAAAAAAGGTCCTTCAACCTGCCATGTTGGATCGGATGTATCAACGGGAAATTATTTTCCAATGGAAATGGACAGAATAAAAAATGTCTATCTGTTGCTTGTTGTCACTTCATTAAAACCATGTATAGTATCAGTATATCATGTGTAGGGGGGTTTACAGCATGAGGGTGTCGACAGTGCCATCTGTTGGTGTCTACTTGGTTACTGCCACTGGCATCACAGGCGGTGGTGAATGGATTATAAAAACATGGAAATCCTTTTTTGTCTCGCAATATTTAAACAGCATTGGTTTAGATTGAACACTCCCTCCGGGTGGACAATAACCTTTCACACACGTTTGTTCTCTGTGCGTGCTATGCAGATCGACCGGTTCAACCACCAGAGCCTATAAATGAAGCGCTGCGCCCTCTGAGGTAAGAGAAGAGATCCATCGGCCGTCATGTCTGTCAGTAACATTTCTATTCATTTCGCAATCGGGTTCATACTACCATCTATCCCTAAACCACATCATGTATTTCTCTGTTATGTGTTTGCAGGAGGAAGAGTTCCAGAGAGCCGTGGAGGAGTCGAAGGTCCTGAAGGTGAGGCCGAGCACCGAGGACCTGGGGGTCCTGTACGGGCTCTACAAGCAGACCACCGAGGGGGATGTAATCACCGGTGAGAGACCCATACTGATTATCTGGTTGCTAAAGTTAGACCTTGAGAACGTTTCCTCCCCTCCAATATCACATGAGAAAGACAATTATGATCATAAATACTCGGCACTTTGGGTAAAGCGAGATCGATTTATACCCAGTTGTGTCCGTTTCTTTAAATGAACAAAAGTGAATGAAACCCTAAGCATACATCATGTTTTAACTCTGTTCTGTACTGAATGTGTGCGTGGGTTCTTCTTATGATGTAAAGTCGAGCAAAGGTTACGTCCAAGAACCAGGGAGGTCGATGACGTGTTTGTGGGCGTGGCTTGAACACGTTGGTTAACGTGTATCACAGTACTTGCATATA
>OOFH01061870.1:0-11063 GCA_900323355.1 Merlangius merlangus | reverse complement strand
CTTGTTGTTTTAGTCTATCCCAGAACGGTATTGGAGACACGGGGATGTATGAGCTGTCTCTGGTCCTGATGAACCCAGCCTCACTGCGTTGTCTCAGGTAGACGCACGCACGCACACACGCACACACGCATGCATGCACACACACACACACACACACACACCCACACACACACACACACACACACACACACACACCTGATCTGTCATCTGATACCTGATGTCTTTTGATGTTCTGATGTCTGTGTGTTGCTTTGTGTGTTTCTCTCAGTCTGTACAGTAACATCATTTCCGACGTCGGTGCACACTGGCTGGCCACTGTCCTGCCTCTGATGGTGTCTCTGACCGACCTAGAGTAAGGATCGGCCTTCATTTGACTTCCTGTGAATTATTTTGCTGCATTGACAACGTTGCCCTTCATGGCACGCAAAGTATGTCTGTGCACTCTCAGACAAACACATTCCCCTTAAAGTAGTGCTCACCAGGGACCATGTAAGTGTTTTTATTTCTGCCACACTCCAAAGCCTTGATTTAGTATTTCGGCAGCACGACTCCTCGTGCGCAGCAGCTCTGTTCAGTGCTGCGTCACACTCTGGGAGTGCCAGCGCCCCCTCTTCTGATGTCACGTGGTGATATGCAAATGTGGAAAAAAGCCTTATTTGGGTATACAGCCGTGCCTGTGAGCTAGCCAGTGCACAACACAGCAGCCAGAAGACGCAATGATGGAAACAGTGTCTGTACTGCTTTGTAATCAGAAGTCTATGGGTTTCTAGAGAGCTTCTAGATGTGTGTCACATAGGCATAATCAAAGATCCTGGCATACTAGATGAGAGCCAGGATGTGGTTTTACATAAGCCGTTTTAAGTCCTGTAGAGATTTTTCCTAAAAGTATAATTTTTTAAAGATTTCAACCACACCCAGAATTTGACTTTAAATCACTTTAGGTAGAAGTAATACGCGAGCAAGTGTTGTGATGTCGTCAGTTTACCTTTAGATTCAGAAGCGCTCAAGAGGCTTGGCTGTGAGCTTAATCTTTGTGCACATGCGTTAAAAGCCCCTCTCCAGTATTTAAAAGAACCAAAACGATAATATAAACGTTCAAATACAAGTATTGTCGGCAGCTTTGTTCTAGCAGATGTATTCAATAAAACCATTGGTTATAATTAAATGTCCCTAGTGTGAAGTACAACAACCTGACGGATGTTGGGGCCCAGAGCCTTGGAGCCGTCCTGAAGAAGTGTCCCTCTGTGAAGAGCCTGAGGTGAGGAGCGTCATCAGGGAACGTGCAGAGCAGTGACGTACAATCCTAGTTGTTTCTCTCCCCACCAATGAAGTCATTTGTCTTTGAAGACGATATGAAACAATTATTTAAGAGCTATTGTTTGTAATTTGTTGAGAGACGCATAGCCGTTTGTCAGCTATTGGTGAGTGACATGCGCTGTGGGAATATCTGTTTCCAGTCTACTGCGCCTGCCTTTGTATGTTGGATCATTTGAATAATAATCTCGCCTGCTTTGGCTTGCTTCTCAATAATTGCCGACCCTACCTTTAATCGATCATCTGCCGTGGCCGGTCCATTTGCATGCCCTTATCAAAACCTGAAGGATCGAATGCCCAAAGATAATATCCTGTTTTGAGAGCAGCAGTAAAATAAACAGGAACACAACGTTGAAAGGTGCTAAACCTGCGCTTTCTCTCTCCCTCTGTTGTTGTTTGTTTTGCCAGGATGTGGAACACGTGTATCTCATTTCCGGTTTTTGAACGACTTCAGAAACAGGACAGCAGGATTCTGTGCCATTAGAACACACCAGACATTGAACCGCTTCGATTGACCTAATGTCGGCTGTTAGCCTGGGGGTTGTACCACATGACAACCAAAAGTGAACATTTCAAGCATTTGCGTGTTTTGCACTGTGAATAGGTCAATGCACTGGCTCTATGTGGATAGGAACAGGTACTATTTGTTTGTGAATAGATCAATGCACTGGCTCTATGTGGATAGGAACAGGTACTACTCGTATGTGAATAGGTAAATGCACTGGCTGTATGTGAATAGGAACAGGTAGGCCTACTACTTGTATGTGAATAGGTAAATGCAGTGTATGTATGTGAAAAGGTCAATGCACTGTCTGGGTGTTAAAGGTCCAATGGCATGGTACTCACCGTAATCGCTTTAATATTGTATTAGTGGGCCACTAACTCAGTATTTGAAGACGTTCCCAAAATTCAGCCATTGTGCAGAATTACAGCCACTACGAGCTAGTCGCACATTGAGCTTTCCCAAAACGCGCCATTTCGGTGTCTGTAGCTTTAATGCAAATGAGGAGGAGAGAGGCGGGTCAAGGGGGAGGGTGGGGGTGTGGCCCTGAGCAGCTTCTGGCCACGGTACCGTGCTTAGGTCATTGCACTCAGTATGTGAATATGTTTATGAACTGCACGTATGTGTGAGTGTGTTAGGTCGGTTGCTATAAAACCTACCTGAGTTTGACTTTAGTGTGTCGAATACTTTCAAACACTGCTTCCTCGTCTCAACACTGCAGTGCGATAATATAAATACAAAAATGCACTGGTGAGAAATACAGCCAGTGAATTCTCTTAAGGCCCGGTGATATACGGTACGAAGAGCTTGTAGACATAGTGCTGTTAAATACCACAGAGAAGATCACAGTAATCTTAATTTGGTAAGAAGTTAACAGACACTAGGTATTTCTGGTTTCCAGAAACAGGTCTTCTGCTGTGGAGAAAGTGAGACGTTATTTCTAAGCCTTTTGCTATTTATTTGTTTCTTGTTTTATATTAACCAGCAGCAGCAAAAAAGTTTTAATATCTATGAAACACACTATCATTGAAACAAATAGAAATTGTCAGAAAAATTGAACAGCAGCAGTAATTATTAGAATAATAATAAGAGTAATAGTGTGATGTGCAAAGGATTAGGGACAGGCTGCAGGCAGAACATCTTGGTAGACAATAATGAACTGGTTTTATTAAAAGATAGCTGCACCAGTAATAGGAAGCAAGCAAGCCAAGCAGACGCGTAGATAAAATCCAACGAGTGTAAACACATGCAGTGACAGCCAACATATAAAATGATATACAGCCAAGAGAAAAGGCTTAAGGTACAGTGACATATGGTATTGATAGCTTGTCAACAGTGTGCAGTGAGAGAAGATCATCTGAACGGGGAAAAAAAGAGATGGACACCAAGTATTTCTTGGCTCAAGGTGAGATGCATGCATTGTAACTTGCTTTAGACTGAACTTGAACTTCAAAACATAATTAGAAGTGAATAGATTGATACGCAGACCTCGAAGATCGCGTAATATTTTGGATGAAGACCCTGTCAAAATATATATCCTCATTTGACATACATTGAACTACCTCAGCCTATTAAAGGACTTGTAGTTACCATATCTAACTATGAAAAACGCAAAAGTAGTTGGCTTCATACAAAGACTACAGCATACAGTTGACAGTTTTTGTAGTTGAACTTTAAATGACCACATTTGATAGATCACAAATGTTGAAGCTCTGGCTATGAAGTTCTATGCACATTGGTAGTTTCACTGACTGTGTTGAATCTTTTAAATTGGTTTTGTCTGTTACAGTACCGTAAGATGGCTATAATTGCGGGCAACACTGGTACGATGTATTTTTTGCATAAAATGTTGACATTTGTTGTACTTTGTTGTATTTTGACACTTGAATAAAGGCAATAAATTATTTTTGACCCATGAGGTTGCCAATATAATTGATTTCAAATGTGTTTTTACAACATCACCTATGATCTTCGATGTAATGAATGTGTTATAACCGTCAGTCTTTAAATTAAGTATGGCCACTTGGAATTCATTGATACCAACAATGAGGACAGACAGAAGTTTGCAGACTTTGCATCCAGTTGCGAATGAAGAACACGTTTGAAAATAAAACTTTATTGATATTCAGATACATCATTGTTGAGTGGTTATGCTGGAGAAGTACCAGTGTGTACAGGGGGCTGTGGATGACATGGCGTTGATGAGAGTCACAATAGCAAACCGGCAATGTCATCAAAAGGGTAAGGCAGGATGTGGCAGCAAGTATAAAGTCATGTGGGTGTGGCTTAATTTTGAACGATAAGGCAGGTTTCTGTGAAAACACGTCATACCATCAGAATATTTAGATCCTCTAAGATATGGTCCTTCCTAAAAGTGGGCCAGTCATTTTGACTTGCCTCTTGAATTGCATGTGCCACCCCACTGCCCTACCCGATTGGTGCCCGTGTAGCAGCCTAATCTTTATCGGTTCCCTATTGAGCAGCTAAACTTGATTACAGTTGAGTTTTCTTTTGAGTATTGCTCTAAAATAAATCCTTACCACCGGTTAGTGCTTGCACAACAGGGTCTTGCTTGGTTCACCCTTTGATTCCCAACGACAATGAATATCTGGATGAAATGTTACATGCAGCATGTGCAAAATGGCAAGAACAGAGGATTATTTTGAAAATTAAAAAATAACTTCTGGTGATCGTTCACTGACTGAGACTGTTACATAAACTTGTCGTTTGCCTAAGGCTTTGGTTTCCAAGCCATGTTTAACCTGAATTGTTACATTGTCTATTTCCCAACTGCCTGGATGCATTTTTTATTGCAGTCAAATTGCCCAATAATAAAGAGATTTGGCTTGACTTGATAAAAGGGACGGGTAGAAAGTGCATATGATACTTACGACGAAACAAACAAACTTGTAATATATTAACAAAAAACATGCAAAAGAATGTGATTCAACGACGGCTTATCCACACAAAACCACAGGACAATGTGGGAAGGCACAACCCACATTGAATCGATTTAGTGTACAATATGTCTAAAAATCACTGTTTAAATGAAACCACCAATAAATTTAACATTCAAGAAACAGATTTTCCACTTAAATCCCCACTGAAATCTGTCTGGCACTTAACAATTATTATGAGACTGATGTAAAATCAGTTTGCTGTGACTTCTATTTTCCAGAAACCCCTTCAGAAGCTATAAATAACACAATACAATACAACATGAATGAAAACATATGTTTTGGGTATCCATTGGCACATTTCAAACCATTCCCTTTCACATTTCCCGTAACATCTGATGCGTGTACCTTGCTATCGAATAAGGTCCAAATTGGCCACTGCAGCACACAGTTCACAGGTCGGAGAGGCTGGCTGTTGTGTTGGGCCACACTGTAACATATTGAATATAGAACTTTACTAATATCCAGCATTTGCTTTAGTTTTCATCTTCATGACAACAAAACTAGGGGTTCTATAGGCTCCACGTGGAGCCTATAGAATCTCCCTGGTGGTAAGCAGTTGGGTCATTCGCAGTGGTTTCGGTCGGTCGGGCACTGCTGCCCTCCAGCACACAGCTTAGTCCTCAGTCTTAACTCAGTGTCCGTCTTGGTTGATACAGCTGGCGCTTCTGGTGGGTGACGCTTTACCCAACCCATGCTCTCAGGGGAGACAACCTGCATGGACCAAAGCAAAGCAAACAACTGTTAGGATGATATCATTAAAACAACTTCCTCATTAAATGACATATTATGCAAACCATCTACAGAACTTGTTACAGACCAGAGATGAAAAAACTATTTTGTGTTTATATTTCCTAATTCCAAGTCATCTCCCAACATAATAGACTGCACTTATGCATGTAAATATGTCATGAAAAACACTAGTGAAGTTTACCTTTTCAATCACATTGTTCCCGTCTCTGATTGTGGCGTGTTCCGTCCCATAATCAGCCCTCCCCAATTCACTCCAGGTAGCCATGGTCGAAAACGTCCAGTTCTGCGTCCGTGTCGTAGGGCACAGAGGCGGGATCGGATAGCACCCCTAGATCCACCAGCGCCTGATCCATGTCCTCGGGCAGAAAAACTATGCCGACGTTCAGCACGATGTACTCCATCAGGAAGGCATAGTAGAGGATCAGGACGTTCACAAAAAACAGGCCCAGATAAAACATATATGGAAGTTCCTCGAACAGCGATTCCACCGCATCCAGACGAGCGTAGATTTGTTGGGTCATAGAAAATATAGAAATCCACGACCTGGATGCATCCGTTTTCGTGCAGAATCGACAGGGTTTAGGTATCCATTTCAGTCTAGAATAAACGCAGCCTCCCGTCCCCTGTCTCCAAGAAGTTTTGCCTATTGGGCCTGATCCAAATTGCACTATTTGTTTCTCTAACGTTGTGTACCACGTCCACACGAACACGCTAAGAAGTGTTGAAATACCCGACTATCATCGCTATTAATATTCAACGTTTATGGTACCAGTTCGCTGCGGTCTTGGTGTTACTTTCGTGTCTTGGGGTTGCAGAATTTGCAGCTTTCCAGGTTGCTGGGGCTAAACACAATCCCGAGAAACGTTAGGAAGAAGTACGGATAATTCGTCAAAGTATTCTGAGTCAGACCTCACATAAACTCGCACCTGTGCGATTATTTTAGACGATCTTTCAACAACCGAACACCGTTCAGGACGGCCTGTATTTTTGCGAAGTGCATCAAAACATTGCCCCCCCCCACGACTGAGCAAACGGTAAACCCTCCTTACATCCCCTCACTCATCAGCCTACCCTGAGATTGGTCGAACGAGACGTCACTCAAATGTCTCCAGCCTGCGAGAAAACGTCGCTCATTTATGTCGTGCGGTTGTTGAGGATTGTAGTTTTATCACGTTGCCGTTCCAATCCAAAATCATGCCCTTTTAGTCTGAAATGAACTGCAATACCCATTGTACTCCTATACAAAATCTCTTACGCGAAATTGCTATCACCTTCTGGTTGCTGCTGTAGCTATCTGTGCAAGTGACAGGGAAGTGGGTGTAATGGACTGATCCTCTAACCAACAATATCAAAATAAGGCGTCTGTTAAAGCCTCGGCTGCTGTTAAACTAAACCATGTTCGGCCGCTCGCGAAGCTGGGTTGGAGGTCAAGGGAAGGCGAAGAATATTCATTCCCTGGAACATTTAAAGTAAGTAGTTAGCTTACTAAGGCTTAGGTATGGGTTAGCTGAGCTAGCAGTAGCATCGCTGAACAGTGGCTTTAAACGCTCTTCTAGAGCATCTGCCTTACAAATAGGGTACCACAAACCGCTGTGTCTTATATCAACTGAACGAGTGAGCTCAATATACTTTGTCATTACAATGAGTTTCGGAGATCACGTGAAGGGATACGATCCACAGGCAAAACGATGTGATCGTTAGCTTCACGCTAAAACACTGCTGCACATGTCTTTAATTCTTTACTCTTGACTTGTGCAATGAAGGGGCAAAATAATGAAATGTGAACCTGCACATGTAAGGTGAGCTGCGCAACATGCCGTGCTGTTGCAGGTTGAGGTCGCTGTCTAATCATGTCAACAAACGACTCACTCTGCTGACGGGTGCTCCCATCGTTCTGCTGCATGACATGACATCGTTCCTTCTGCTGTCGTTTCAGATATATGTACCATGTGCTAACGAAGAATACCACGGTGACCGAACACAACAGAAACCTCCTGGTGGAGTCTATTCGTTCAATCACGGAGATTCTCATCTGGGGAGACCAGAATGACAGCTCTGTGTTTGAGTAAGGTCTAGTCTATGGCACAAATCATTCTAGTGTGGGAGTCTTTTGTTGCAAATCTAGGTTACACAATGTTGTCGTTTGCATTTGATCTTGTTGAAAAGTTGGAATGAAGTTATGACCTGTTTGTGATCTGATCACGATGGGACAGCTAACTATGGGAATACATCTAAGAAGCATTCAGAACACACAAATACACAAAAATAACAAAACTGATATTATCTAAATATATGATGCCATTTGTGAACACAAACGAAGCTCCTTCTCGATTAGTAAATTGCTATCTTTATCAACTGTTCTCTGTCTGTTTATTATGCTTCAGGGTATGTTTATGCGTTTCGTTGCAGCTTCTTTCTGGAGAAGAACATGTTTGCCTTCTTCTTAAACATCCTACGTCAGAAGTCCGGCCGCTATGTCTGTGTTCAGCTCCTGCAGACCTTAAACATACTGTTTGAGAACATCAGCCATGAGACCTCTCTCTGTAAGTCTGTGTCTGTGTCTGTGTGTGTGTGTGTGTGTGTGTGTGTGTGTGTGTCTGTGTGTGTCCCATGATGTCCCTTTACCTTTGGACTGAGCCAGAGGAGCACACCCGGTGTGTATTTTTCATATGTTTGATGTTTAAACACGTTAAACACAAGTTTATTTTCTGTTGTTTTAGTGTAGGATGTTGTCATCTTGGGCTTACACTAAGTTTGCCGGCAGTCGTTTAAATGAAATACAATCTTTCCCTTCTCCACCCCCTTCGGTTCGCCCAGATTACCTGCTGTCGAACAACCATGTGAACTCCATCATCGTCCACAAGTTTGACTTCTCTGATGAGGAGATCATGGCCTATTACATCTCCTTCCTCAAAACGCTCTCCCTCAAGCTGAACAACCACACTGTACACTTCTTCTACAACGAGGTGAGGCAGTGGACGACTACTCCCCCAGAAGTACACCCTCGCATATAAACTGTGGAGATCAGAGCATTCTCAGATCCTTGGCCTGCCGTCGTTTAAAGGGATGATATTATGTCCCTTAAACATAAGAAAAGGCAGATTTTCAAACGGTTGGTATATTCAATAGACTCTTTCTTCAGTTGGCTGTTTTTAGCCGATTCTATCAAAACGCTATAAACCTGGAACGATGGGGCAGTGGTTACGGTAAAAACTAAATCGCTATTTTAAACCACTTAAAAGGCTAAGAGTAGTCCGAAACTTCTTTAGTAGTATAATAAGGGTCTTAACATATAAAACAAGGCATTGAGAACTTTGTAAGTGCACCGATTGTTTATTAAAAAGGACATTTTATACGCACAATACCATCAGCAGATCACCCATCGACGCCATCTTGTTTTTAAGACTCGATAAGTAGATTGACGAACACAGAGCTTGTGACATCCGTCAGCAACACGCAAGCTCTGTGTTCGCCAATCTACTTTTTTTTTATTTTTTTTTTAATGATTTAGTTTTTAGCATAACCAGTGCCCCCATCGTTCCAAGATTATAGCGTTTTGATAGAATCGGCTAAAAACAGCCAACTGAAGAAACAAACGTTACAACTCGTTATCATACAAAACATATCCCAAATCCATTTAACACCAGAAATCCCCTTTAAGGTGTATGGGTAGATAGGTAGAAAGGTACTTAATTGATCCCCAAGGGGATACGTGGTTATAACGGCACCATTCAAGAAAGAACATTAGAAAGATTTGAAAGACTGTTGACTCCATGATGGGGCCTTCAGGATATCAGGGCTGGACCCCGTCATATTATCCAGATGATTAGTGCTGTGTGGTTGAAGCAGGGGCTGAACTGCTGCTATTGCTTACTAATGGCATTAGTGGAGGCAAAGTTTGAGAACCTTTGTTGCCTTCATTTGCTATTTTGACCCCAGCCCATTGGCTAACTCCTTAATATCCCTGTGCAAGTGCATCGTGTATTAGTTTGCCATCCCAGTAGTGCAACGTTCATGTTCTTCTTTTGTTCTTATATGATTTCTATGATTTATTTTTAAATGCCTCCGTTTTGTTGTTAACCTCTCGTTCCCACAGAGCTCCGTAAGTATTCCGGTGGCCATGTGTTTAGGGCAAAGTTATTGGTGCGCTGTCGGTGGCAGAACGCCCTCCCTCCCGCTCTGACCCCCGTGTGTGTGAAGCTGTCCTACGGTCGGCAGCCCTGTGCGACAGCTAACCCCATGTTGACCCATCGGCCTCCCGTGTTTCTGTCCTACACTGTCTGTGCTGGGTGTGAAACACCGCGAGACGCTTTTACTGTTGCCTTTCAGTGCGGGTGTGTTTGCTTGAATGATTTAGGGAGCACGGTTCATGTTACGGCATTCTTTACAGAAGGCCGCGATGGGGTCCCAGGGTAGGGTAGACGCCAGCTCCATACTAGACGCCAAGAAATCTGTTTTGCGTTTATTAAAATATGCTATTGCTTTCATTTGGTTGCGTTTAGAATGCAGAATAGACTCCCTTGGCCTGGTTTAGGCTGTTCAGTATGACGGCAGTGTTCTTCAATCACCTAGACCTCTGGATGACTCTTTGAGACGCATGCTTGTCATTGGTCCGAGGTCTCAGTGGGTGAAGACTATTAAACAGCAGAGAGCTGTTCTTTCCTGTTCATTCCTGTTCATTCCACCTAATTCCTGTGTGTTACACTTCCACCAAACTTTTCCAGATAAAGAACTAGATTTCGGGTTTAGGACAGAACCATTGCAAGTCATTTGTGATGCGTAGTATCACTAATATTATAAATAATATGAATATAACTTCGATCATGCTCAGTTATTAGTATTACAAGTATGCTAATGCTGGTAAGGCAGATTGAGGTGTACATTACGACCAAATAATAACGTAAAAAAAAGCCATATCACGTTTGAAAATAATTAAATGTTTAATATTTAAGACAACCTATGCACAGCTTGTCATGATCCAGAGGACATTGTGCTGAATTGTTACTCCATGAAACGTTTCGGAATTCTGATTTCATAGAACGTGAGGGTAAATAGGACAATGCTTTTTAAGCTAGTGTTTGTTGTCTTTGCATAAGGGGTTTGGTCCTTTTGAAGCTGACCTACTCCCGTCTGGTTC
Source organism: Merlangius merlangus (assembly GCA_900323355.1). Classification (NCBI taxonomy): domain Eukaryota; kingdom Metazoa; phylum Chordata; class Actinopteri; order Gadiformes; family Gadidae; genus Merlangius; species Merlangius merlangus. Next base: position 400 of record OOFH01061870.1, on the reverse strand, counting down.
CAGTCCCTAAACCCCCCCCCCCCATAGGGCCTGGCGTCTGGTGCTTGATTGGTCCTCGGCTTGGCCTCAATTTCCATAAGCCAATCAGCGACTTGTAGGCAGCGCTTTAAAAAATATAGACGCTGGATGGACCTGTGTAACAAATGACCGATTATTATCATTAAAAACATTAATCATCTTTAGATTCAGCCCTGCTAATTAAAGCCGTTCTGAAGAACACATCTTGAACTATAGCCTCGGGAAATCGACCACAGACAGCAGCGACCCTCGTGGAACGATTCCCCTGTCAGTGATTGGTCGAGGCGTAAGGAACCCGTCCAGTCCCTGACGACAGCTCAGACTGAACCGAGGAATGAAACCATAGCAACCAGGAGGAGGAGGAGGAGGAGGGTGGTCAGGA
>OOFH01061864.1:0-10008 GCA_900323355.1 Merlangius merlangus | reverse complement strand
CTAGACGTAAAGCCTGCCACACACATAAAGATTTTATAAATCTCAACCGATTTTTTATCTGTGAGAGACCCCACACATGAAGATAAAAAATCTGTGATTTAACAGTTTTGATCGTATTGTGTGTGGTGTCCTGCGATATTCCAAACACAGCACACCACACACATAAAGATTTGTCTTCAGACGCACTAGAATCTTGTCCCTCAAGCAAGAAATCTCGCGTGAACAAACGTGATCTGACGTAGTACTCTGACTGACCTGTGGGGCAGTCACACCAAAAATAGTCATTGAACAACTACAAGGAAGAAGAGCGAGTGTAAACCGGTGTAAACTCATGGAGGACCAGCTGGATACCGACTGCATGATGGTGGTTTTGGGATTAATCCTAACTGAAAAATCCCAAAGCAAAAGAAAGAAGAGACTTTGGACTTTGTACAAACACTCGTGTGTTTGCCAATGTTCGACAAGTTTATCCTCCATATCGGAGGTCCATCTAACTTTAACTGTCTTCGCCATATTGGTGGTAGCCAGGGATATCGTAGCCATGGAGATAGCTCGTTATAATTCCGTGTTCAGTCAGCTCGCTCTTTATTGGTTAAATTCAATATTACGTCACGTTGGAGACTCCCGATTGTCGGCTTCCCCCCCACACAAGACGATTTGACACCACAACGTTCTCCGCCGATAATCGTAAATATTGAACATGTTTAATACCTACGATTATCGGTGCCGACTGATTTCGGAGCCGATTGTCGGCCGAATTTCACTCTTAACACACCACACACACTACAAGAGAATCTTATAAAATAATCTTAAGAGCTTAAGATAATCGGGCGATGTCTGTCCGTGGTCGGAAGGGGGAAAATCGGGGCAAAATCAGCCCGATTATCTTTATGTGTGTGGCAGGCTTAAGCCACGCCAATGATTACTCTGGTTTTATTTCGAGCTCTCTCCGCCTCCCTTTTAGTAGCTGTCCTTTCAACAAGTGTCTTTCCTCTTTTTTTCGCTGTCTTAGCGGTGTTAGTTGTTGGTATCCGGGGAATGAGAAATTTAGGGGCCGTTGATGAAGACATTGCTATTCATTTGTTGTCCGCCGTAGTAGTGCAAAACTGTCAGACTGCTAGGCTTGTGAACGCTCACGCAAGGACGCACCAACGTCGTTGCCAAGGTGACTGGAAGGTCCCACAGCCAATAAGAACGGAGAATCTGAGCCTCGCTCTGATTGGTCAAGGTGTACATGAGCGGTTGCAATTTTTTGGGGGGGCACACAGAGGCAGGGGAGAGCAAAGTGATGAGCAGATATTCTCAGAGCACTTAGCCTACATATAACCAACATTTTTGCCAAATATTTCAGTAAAAAAATCGCCAACCCTAGCTTTAAAATAATAAACAAGTGAGTAGCCTTCCATTGGTTCACCTGGTGGGTGGAACCCTGGAAGTGGACTCAGCTAAGTGCATCGCTGTTCCCTGTGCTACAGAAAACAATTCATTCACAGTGTCTCAGCACCGCCACCATTTTAGCATTTGAAAGATTGGAATCCTTCCAAAGAAATTGCCTCTCCTTTTCATCGTGTTGCTAAATATAGAGGCCTCAGAGTGCTGCTGATTGGGGGGTTGTTTTGCTGTTTATCACTTCCATGGAGTTGGAAATCATCCCACTTGAACCTGATTTTTTCGCCAGTGATATTAATTGAACCTGTCCGGCACTTTTAACAGCTTGGATTTTTGGAAGTCGTTTTGTCTCATCATTGAATATATATATTTTTAAATATCATGATTTGATTTCTCAATTTAAAATAGATTCTGTAGTCAGTAAATAGGGATTGCTGGGATATAGTCCAGTCCACTGTGCACTATGAAAGGCGGCGTGGCAAATTATGGCATGAAAGCAGAGTGTCCTGTGTATTGGATTTTATAATTGTATTATTGCACACAACTGAGTGCAATAATATAAACACACAAGAAAAAAGGAAAAAAAATCCTCAAACTATTAGAAGGTTTTTACACCCCTAGTATATATAAGGCTGTGATGGCTGAACAGGTAATCAATATGTGGTGTTCAGTGTCCAGATCTGGACTGCCCACTTCAAGGCCTCACAATGATAAGATAACCACATGCAGGCTGAACCCATGCAAATCATATTTCCCAAACCGGACCCGACTGTGCTATTTCTCTACACATAGAACGGTTCTGTGAAATTGACACTGATATTTCTACCTTGGTAAGAACAACCACTTAGAACATCAGCACCACATGCAAGAAAAAGGGCATCTTGAATGATTCTTTAAAGCCTGCTGTAGAGAGCAGAAGACTTTGAAGACTTTAAACGAAATCTCCCTCGCTGCTCCTTCCCTTGTTGGCCCACTATTGAGTGTAGCATTTCACACACCTGGATTGACAGGCAAGATGAATTCACTAAACTAATCCGGTAAGCCATGCCCAGATGGGTCAGAATTCAGCCGGCAGTGGTTGAAAAATGGCTCATATCGAGGTAGGGGCAGTCAACTCGGTGCCGATAGTCTTACAAAGCATTTCACAAACTAAAAATCTATCGCATGGCTATAGCATTTCCAACAAATTCAACTCAAGTGATAGCTTTTTTTTTTAGCTTTCCCGACAGCACCTTTAATTGCATGTTGTTTTTCCTTGGCGGATGTGTGTCAGATGCCTACACCGACGAGGACCTTATGCTGTACTGGAAGAGTGGCGACGAGTCCCTGAGCACGGATGACCGAATATCATTATCTCAGTTCCTCATCCAGAAATTCCACACCACATCCCGCCTGGCTTTCTACAGCAGCACAGGTATACAATCAAGGGAACACATCCCCTGTACATTTTTTCTGCGCACACCCACACACACGGTTTGGATTGAGATGGAGAGAAAACAAAACATAAAGGCACAGGAGTAAATTGAGTTACAAAACTGCTGCAAACCAAATTAAAACACAGAAATGTGTTTGTATGCTTCTTGTTTGGTCGTAAAAAAAAAAAAGGGCACAGAAAGATCAGAGGCCTGTGTTTATGTTGGCAAATGCATTGCCAACCGCTTAATAGTTCAACCATTGATGTTTTATTATGATGCACAAATATCGACTATGTGGCTGGCACCAACATGATATCCCCCTGTCAGATCTTTCCAAACGACATTGTTTATCCCCCCCCCTCCCCCTGTATGATTCTACCCTCCCCTTTCATTACAGGCTGGTACAACCGTCTGTACATCAACTTCACCCTGCGGCGCCACATCTTCTTCTTCCTGCTGCAGACCTACTTCCCGGCCACCCTGATGGTCATGCTGTCCTGGGTGTCCTTCTGGATCGACCGGCGAGCCGTGCCGGCGCGAGTCTCCCTGGGTGCGTCGACATCCTCACAAACCCCTTCCAATGCTGCTTTGACTGTCTGTTGAGCGCTCTGCATGCCTGATGAGGGGATGGGAGGATGATTTATTTTTTGCTGATTGATGTTGCGTGGTTTTTGTTAATTTGTAAAGAACTCCCTGAATACTTTTGGTGTGACTTGTACATTACTTAGCTTCGCTGAGCACTCAATCCATCAACGGTGTGCGCATACACACACACACACACACACACAAATGCGTGCACAGACGCCACCAAGCACACACACACAGGCCCCCACATTGACACTAAGACACGAAACATGCATTTATTATATGCATCAGGGTAGGTTCATTTATTCTCCTCTTCCCTTGTCATTTTGTCGTAATGCTATTAACCATTTTTCACTTTGCTGTGTTTTGTCATGTACTGCATTTCCTTTTTCCGCCATCTGTTTTCTTTGTCTTTTGGGGTGAGGGGGCTTGATAAGATTCAAATTGTTTACCCACACCCTTCATTCTGGCAGAGCAGCTGACGGGAAACTCATTTAACCGACAAGATGCTAATATTTGATGCGAGCGGTTGGACGACGCAGCTCTTTAACACTGCGCTGGCCTCCTGTGTGTGTGTGTGTTCGCTCTCCAGGCATCACCACGGTGCTCACCATGTCCACCATCATCACAGGGGTCAACGCCTCCATGCCCAGGGTGTCCTACATCAAGGCAGTGGACATCTACCTGTGGGTCAGCTTCGTCTTCGTCTTCCTGTCCGTGTTGGAGTATGCCGCCGTCAACTACCTGTCCACCGTCCAGGACCGGCGCGAGCGCAAGATGAGGGAACGGGCGAGGTCACAGGTAAACATTGCGCCAAGTAAGCGAAAAGAAATGGTGGAAAGGTGAATCCTGATTATCATAAAAAAACTTGGCGGCATGTGGCTAAGGAGGTAGAGTGGGTTGACTGGTAACCGGAAGGTTGCTAGTTCGATCCCCGGCTCCTCCAAGCTGTGTGTCGAGGTGTCCCTGAGCAAGACTCCTCTCCCTGACTGCTCCAGACCAGCTAGCTCGCCCTGCCTGGCTGACTCCGCCGTCGGTTTGTGAATGTGTGAATGAATGGTCGAATGTGTGGCAATATTGTAAAAGCGCTTTGAGTGGCCACTTGTTAGAAAAGCGCTATATAAATGCAGTCCATTTACCATTTAGATATAAAGGATTTAAACTTGTTTACATTGTTTCTAATGAATTTGAAAGGGGACATATTACAAAAACAACACTTTTCCTGGGATTTGGGGTGTTGTTTTGGGTCTCTGGTGCTCACACACGCATACAAACTTTGAAAAAAGTCTGTACATGATTTTTTGAGTGAGATATGCATTTCTGAAAGTACCCCACCTATAGTTACCAAACTAGCGAGTCAGTTTTGGCGCCCGCTCCTACGTAGGAAGGGGGAACAGTTGAATATTACCTCCCACTTCCCCACTCCCTTCCAATCAGAGCCTCGCTAAGGTTTTGTGGACCAGCGGATGAGCAGCTCCGGCGGGGGGAACTCGGCGGAGGAGAGCTGCCGGACTGCTGCCGAAGCTACGGCTGCAGTCTGGCGGAAGCGAAATGGAGGAGGAAGGGATTGTACTCCCGGAGCTGAGCGGCTGCCACTCCGGCCGCTGCCGAAGCTTCGGTGGCAAACTCAAATACTATTTTTACTTGTTGGGAAAACACCGTAATATGTCTCCTTTAATCTAATTTGTATAAATTATCCTTGCATTTAATGATGCTTCCCTTCCTCTCTCCAATTGAGTAGTTTGACGTCAGTTAGCGTTCACGTTACGTCTGATACGGAGGCCATTGCCCATCTCCTGACTCCATTGTTGTGTTGAATCTTTAAGCTGTCTTTCATCCTTGTAGACTGCCATCAAGAGCGTATTGCAAATTAACTTGGCCTGTTTCAACATGGCGGTCTTCAGCCGTGGCCAATCCTTAATTATCCATGATGGACACTCCTCTAACCTTTCTTTGCCCTTGTTGTTACTGCCCACAATGTGAATGTTCCCCTATAACAATCATGCACACCCTTTGCCTCGTTGAAGAAGCTTGGTAATTTGCTTGCCTGTGTCTTCCCATGATCATGCTTGATTAAACTATCTACTGAAGACTTAATCTTCAATCTATAAAGATGCTGTCAGTAAGATGCAATCGCTATCATTGAGTGGAATTTGTTCGAAATGTCATGAACACTTAGCTAGTTAGTGATAAGCTCTGTAGGAGACAATTTCGATTTTAGGTAGCTCCCGTACACATTTCTGACCAATCAGGACCTATCTTGCCCGATTGATACAAGCTATCCATCTTGCCTATTAATCACATGCACACACACACGCTAATCACCTCTAAGAACACAATGTTCTTAGCTGTGGTAGAAGATAGGGAGCGAGGGTATTTAATTTCAGTTGTTTATTATCAAAACCTTGCTCTCTCCTGCCCTCTCTTCACAACTCTCAAATCGTATTTACAGCAACTTTAAGTGACCTTCCCTCCCGCCGTGTTCTCCAAGCGCATGATGACATCTTGTTTAGCGTCTAAATGATGATGCTGAAAAAAGCATAACTCTGTCGTCTCTGTGGTTGTTCTGCCAACCTTTTCCCTCAGTCCCTCGCATGCACCTGCGGGATCTCCCACACGCGCACCATGACCATGCTGGACGGCACCTACAGTGAGGCCGATACCAACAGCCTGGCGGGCTACACCGAGGACCCCATGGGCCCCGAGGAGGAGCAGGAGATGCGCGGGGTGTCGGTGTCGGAGAAGCCCGAGCACATGGTGGTGCACCTGTCCGTGAGCAGCGAGTCCACGGCCACCAAGAAGAAGAGGAGCTTGCGCGCCCTCAACATCATGCAGAACACTCACGCCATCGACAAGTACTCCCGGATGTTCTTCCCCGGGTCCTACATCTTCTTCAACCTCATCTACTGGTCTGTGTACTGCTAAGCAGATGGGCCAGAGGGGGAGCGGGGACATGTTTGTACAAAGACTAACCCCGAAGCGCCGTCTAAATGCTGGAGGATGGATTTTGGTGTATCATTTTTGTGGATATGTACAGAGCCGGACGCCTGGAGAGAGAAAGGCGCACTGGCGTTGCATTCAGCAAATGTTTGCATGAAAAACCAGAGTTTTCATTTAGTTTTTTTTTTGCTTTATGCGGCATTTTGAATGTTCTTCTTCTTTGTTTTAAACATATGTTGTTTTTTTGTCAGTTGGTACAAAGTACAAAGACAAGACAAAAAGTGTTTGATTCTGAAAAGTACATTGTCCTAAGACTTCGGACAGTCAATGAGTTATTCTGACAACAATTATTAGGGTGGTTGAGTTTAAAATCAGCTAGTGTAGTGGTTAAATAGTTTTGTGTGCACTTAAAGGCCTCTCTTGTGTTTTGTGTTCTTTTTTTAGGTACCGATATTCTCTTTTTTTAAGGACGACCCCTTCCTCAAGACATGTCCACGTTCACAGAGGTGCATTAATGGGAATAAATGACTTCAGCGACATTATTCAAACCTGGCATAAGAGTTTGTCAAAGCTGGCATTTCACCTCACCTCACAAAACAGATTCTTTATGCTAGGCAGTTTTAGAGCTACACATATAAAAGAAAATCTCAGATGAATGTTTATTAAATTTAATATAAGGAATGTTATTCAACAATGTAAAGAATATCTGTTATCTTTCGCTATCTGATTTTAATAGTTTTGAACAACATTTATGTTTACTTTATATTATTTATTACTATTTTTATTTTATTTCTAAAGACATTATTGTATGAGACAAATCCACGGCCCAGATCAATTAGGGTGATTGCCTCGCTCTTGCCTGATTGACATAAAGTCACAAGCACAGTCTTCTCGAGTTGAACCCTCTCCTGACCCACTTATCAGGTGATACAAAGTTCGGCTTTTCAGCATTTCTTTTCAGTAACCTTGATTAACCACAGATTATAACTCATTTGAAGAAAAAAAAGGAATGAATGATACTTTTAAGTTTTCCTTAACGTCTTTGTTTTTATGAAGGCAGTTGGTTATGTTTTTGAAGAGCGCCTTAGTGTGGTCTAACTTCAAACTTTATGTTTGTTATGTAAGGCATGGTAGATACTAAAGAGTGAAAAGGTTCAAACCAAAGCAAAATCGGACTGTATCATGATGCTTCGAGAGAGATTTTGAAGAAGCTGGAACTTCATGAGGTGCTAAACACTGAAGAGAAATATATAAATGTGTATAACCATTCCACTAAAAGTACAACGGCCACAATATTTGAGAATTATCTCAATACATTGTTATGAAGAAAAGCCAAGTACAGCTGCAAGACCAGCACATTACAATGTTTTATAAATGTATGTATTTGATCAATACGATAATGAGGTCTTAATTTAGGAAAGTGTAAAATAATGTATTTAAACAATGCACTATGTGTACACACACACACACAAATCAAATTATTTTATATTTGTGATGCTTAATTAATAATTTCTACAGACAATATTATAATATAAACATTTGATACAAAAGGCAACAGTGGTTCTAGTATTTATCAACCGTGGAGAACAAAAAGTGATTAAAAATAAAGAGCAAACAGTGCTTTGCAAATCTTATTCTAGATCATGATGCTGTAAAGTCTGTGAATAAACTATTGTTAGTATGTGGCCCAATCGCTGTAAGCACTCACATGTTGGGCATCAAAGAATGTTGAAATGTGTTTAATTGGAATTAAGTTTGTGTATATATTAACTGTGCCATTTCCTTAAAAAGTTCTGTTCATAATTGTTCACAATGCAACTAACTATGTTATACACAAATCAAATAAAATCTTTGTATTTTATGTTTGGGGAACTGGTAAAAATATATTATGTGGTAGAACATTTGATCGTTTGCGCACTCGGCATCACAATGAGCTGTATGAAGATACAATGCAGTTTGTTAAGCTTCACATATTGCATCTTAATCTTATTAGAGTTTAAACTGTCAACAACCACATTCCCATCTGGACTTTAAAGTTACAGACTTTATTTGGTATGATTGGGCAACTTTGCAAGATGCTGTTATTTTATTAATATGTATATATTTATGAGTTCAATTTACTAAGCTTTTTAATAATATTTTCATATTGATTTTGTGGAGGAGTTTGGGCTCAAGTGTGTTTGGTTTGTCTAAAGTAAATAGTGGTACGTAGGTCATGCACTAGGAAACTAAATTAGCAATGTGTACGTGGGTGTACCATTGTCCATTTGTTCATGAACTACATATGGCTCATAAACATGGATATGCACAATGTGTGTTTGTGTGTGTATGCGCATGTGTGTGTGTATGTGTGCTAGCATGTGTGTGCGTGTGTCTGTGGCTCATAAAAGCCTACTCGCCTAGGCAGCACCTGTGCTTCCATTCACATATAAAATAGGCAAAATATAGTTATTTTAACTCTAGTTCTATTGCTTAAAGGGATACTTCATCCATTCAGAACCGGCGTTCTATCATTATAAAATCGCTATTGTAGCCTAATATAAAAAAAGCTTTTTTTTAACCCAGTCTTCCCTTAGCCCAGCTTTCCTGATCAAATTTTCTCCCGAGATGACATCAAATGACGCGTTTGACATCATCTCGGAACTTTGCTTGCCTGCTAGAAGGGCAGAGGACTACAAACTGGTTCCACAAATTTGTGAGCCCACCAATATGAGGGGGGGCGGGAGCTCGCGTACGAGATGTAAACACATGTCCTCCATGTTTCTTCACCGCTTAGCTAGAGCAGTGGTTCTCAACCTTTTTTCAGTGATGTACCCCCTGTGAAATATTTTTTCAGCCAAGTACCCCCTAACCAGCGCAAAGCATTTTTGTTTGAAAAAAAGATGTAAATGCCATCATTGTCTGATTTATTGAACTGTCAAAACTGAACATTGAACATAGTTGCATTGAACTGATATTTTTATTTTTTTACTTTGTAAAAGTAAGACACATAAACATAAATGTACATAAAATAACATAAATATCAGACAAACATACATTTGTAAATAGGTTAACAGAAATAAATGCATTTATAAAAAAGAAATTAAAAGAAAGATAAATAAAAAGAATAAATACAAGGGTGAACCTGTGAACTGATTTTTAATGAGAAACTTGTGGTTGTGCTTCACTGAGAAGCTTTGTCATTCTTGGACAGGGAGGCAACTGCTGTGAATAAGCTCTTCTCCAGACTCAGTCTGTTTCTCTGCTTTGTTTTAATCACAGACATTGCAGAGAAGGTGGCCTCACATAAATATGTGGAGGCAAAGGGCAGTAGCGACTCCAAAGCTTTCTGTCCCAGGTCAGGGTGCTCCTGTTTCACACACACCCAAAACTGTGTGAGTGTGGATGTGTCAAACTTTATCCGGAGGCCACGGTCAGATGACACATCAAGGAGTGTTTCCTGATTAGTGACAGGTAGCTTGTTTGTTTCGGAAAAGAGAAATGGGTTTCTCACCCAATCCAGCAAAGTAGGAATGGAAATTTTCAATCAAGTTATTCAAATGTCCCACAATGAGCAACTTGACTGAAGCTCTGTCCCCTTCCTCACAGAGAAAAGCATTCACCTGAGGAAAGCAGGTGAAATCAGAATCAGAATCAGAATGCCTTTATTGTCATTATACCACTGTATAACGAAATTTTA
>OOFH01061859.1:0-11499 GCA_900323355.1 Merlangius merlangus | reverse complement strand
CGTGTGTATGTGTTTGTGTGTGTGTCTTTGGTGTGTGTGTGTGTGTGTGTGTGTGTGTGTGTGTGAGACAGACAGTGGTGATATTGTGGGTGTTTGTTTTCAGTGGGTGTTTCCAGGCTATTTCTCTCGGGGTCTTTTTTACCTCACCACTGACCAGCTAAGGAGGCGTGCATTTTGTCCCAGTGTGCTTCTCCCCAGAATGGCGGATGGTAGGAAGCATTTTGGGCCAAGAGGGTAGTGATGTAGAAGTAATGGCAGCAGGAGACAATGGTTGGGTGGGATCAAGAAATAAAGATACAAAAGAAGACACACACGCAGGGAAGGCAATAGAGGAGCTAGCAGGAATATCGGTTGAAGACTGATGGGGTGCTCGTATGCAAGGAAGGGAGAAAAGATGGGAAGGGAAACAGAAAATAACTAAAAATGAAAGAGGAGACATCTTCAAGTGCGGTTGACTATGACATAACTATTGGAGGGAATAAAACAATCGGGAGGAGTAAAAGCTATGGATGTACGGGCCCAGGGGAAAGAGTAAAACATACAGATGTACGGGCACAGGGGAAGGAAAGCAATCCATACAATGGAATTCATCCCTTCGCTCCGTTTACTAATGCAACCGGGTGATTGCTACCAACACATTGCTTTGATGTATCATGGCGAAAGTTCTTTGTTGGTCAAAAGGGCCACACTACTCTCTGTTTTCTTTAATGAAATGGGAGACTTGATGGCCACATTTTATCCCGCTGATTCTTTATTCCCTCAACTTTTCTCACTATGCAGTAAGAAAAGTCCCACACAGTGAGATTATCAGAATCTGGCATGCATGCTCCCTGTCATCTAAATATAATGCAATGTATGATTATAAGGTACGCTGTCGATTCAGAAGGCCCTCAAATTAGCCACTTATATGAGCAGTGGGTTATTGGCATAACACTGGTCGATAATGAAAGCCTTGCCTTACAATGGTGATGCTGTGTGCCTTCGAAAACAAAGAACTGACGCTGCTCAATGGCACTATAGATTTTATTTTTCAAATAGTTCATCATTTATGTCTAGACTATTTGATGTGTTTTGCTTTAGAAGGTAGTGCATGCGTCTCAAAGCACAGGTAATGATAATGATGATATGTGACTTTCAAGTGCGATAGTGCATGTGGCCCTCTTTTTGGGCTGAGACCCATAAGTGTAAAGTGGTGGATGACTCAACACACAATGAGCTTTCAGCATTGATGTTGCCAGAGTATTCCCATGGAATTTACTGTGAAAGCCCAGCCTAGCGTGGATGCTAACCCTTAGCATAGCGGTCACCTCCAATTTTTTCCACCTTTGATGCTGCGCTCAAAGTTCAAGCAATTTCAGCCAGGCTGACCTGTTGTGGTGCTCCAATCAGATTACACGTTCGTCTGACGTTCTAAAACCAACAGGAACGTCACCAGCTTCCCTTCATTTCTAAACCTAAACACATGTCTCACGAGTTGAAAGTGCTGATCACACAGGGGGTCACACATCACACATCACACCCCATCACCTAGTCATCGAATGAGGATGGCTAGGTCTGGTTGTTCAATCAACAGCAACACCTAGTCATCCTCATCTGGTGTCCACCTGAATGTGTATCTGCTCTCCAGCTGAAGCTCTTCAGATTCTTGGTTCTTTTCCTGAGGTTGGCTAGTTCATCAGTAGTACTGTGTGAGGGTAAGGGCTGTCCTTGAGGCTGCTGGCTGCATTGTGTGAGATAGAAGCAGGGTGAACAGTTCGGGGTCCCTGGTGGTACACAATACCTTCTCCACAACGCTGACAGTAGAGGAAGTGCTCAGCTAGCCGTGCTGTCCGCTAATGCGTGGTGGTGGTAGTGCTTTTACCGTAGTTTAATATTTTTTGCTGAAACCCATATCTCAAGGGACGTACGGTTAGCAAGTAGGGATCAAGGCGTCTTGCTCGAGGATCGGACATGTAAACCTATTCACGATCCTGCCACCTGTTCAACACTGTCTAGTGCTTGAATGTACATTCATGAAAACATACAAAAGATACATGCAACATAGATCAGATACATTCAACGTGCTGCTGTGATGGCTGAGCCAAATATATGTGCGATGAAAACCCTACATGTCCTTTTCTAGACTAGTTGGGGTTTTAATAGGCAATCACGCACTTTAGCCTGTTCTATTTCACACTTTCAGATCGAATGCCATACAATATGACATTCGGACACAGAATGGCGAGGTATGACCTCCCCCATGAACTGTCAATCTGGTTCTAATCTTTTCATCTTAGTTTAGCTCTTTCTCCCATTGCCAAAATGGCATTTCATTTAATCGTGGCCATCCAAGCCCACACAGTTACATAACCATGGTATGGGTTTCTACAATTTCGATTCTCTGGCAAGCTTTGAGCACGGTGCCATAATGAATAGGATGTGAAGAATCCCTTCCTCTGAAAGGTGTTCAAGCGAGTGTTCGTGCACGTTTCACTTCACAGAGCAACGTAATATCTTTTATAAGAAAATGTAAAGGCACCATTCAGTATGACTGTTTAGTAATATGACACCCAAACCACATGCCCAATCAGATATATCGGATTTCAATTTACCGCAAATACTAAACCAACATTGATGGATAGATATACAAATACATAGAGGGATTTGTTTCATTGTAGTTTAAATGTGCCTTATCAGATATTTATTCAGCGTGTATGCCAGCAATTCATGCATGGATAGAGACAAAATATGGGTATTAGAATCTATTTGTTATTTTTCAAAAGTGTGACACCTAAACTTTTTTGTATTTTTGGTGTATTTAAAGCTGTTATACTCGTGTGTATGTCTGTCTTGTTTTAGCAAGTCAGGCTGAGCTGTTGGGAGCTGTTTTAAATTCAGCCAAGAACACATCTTTAACGGTTCCTTTTATTCAAAGCCACTAAACAGACACATTCTCTCTCTATCTTCTCTCTCTCTCTCTCTCTCTCTCTCTCTCTCTCTCTCTCTCTCTACCTCTACCTCTACCTCTACCTTTTTTCTCTTTCTCTCTCCAACAAACTCAGAGTTGACACAAACATCCTTCTGTGGGATCTGGTGTGTTTCCCTCTCTTGTTTTTCATTTTACTCCATCACTGTTTGTTTGCTCTCATCTTTCACTTCTTCTCGCTCTCAATCTCACTGTCAACTGTTCTTCATGTCTTTTCCCCTCCTTCCAATTCCCCCCCCCCTTTTGCACAACCCCACACCTGCGCAGGAACACACAAATGTGTATAAAAATAATACTAATTTGAGACCTGAGACGCACTTGAGAATTAAAGAAGTCAGCTCATAAATATACAATGTTTTCAGGCAGCCTTAGACATATACACAAACCGGATACAACATCTCATTCTTGAAGTCTATGTGTGTGTCTGTCTGTCTGTGTGAGATTCTCCACCTTGATAGCCTTCTCTGGCACCAGTTATCTCCTCTGAGAATAGCTCCGTACTTGTGACTCATTCCTGTCATTGCTGAAGCGCTATGCAGAGGGATGGATTACATCATTATAGCTCATGCAGAATAGCCAAGAGACAACGGTGCCAAAATGGCCATGGTCAACATTGATGTTTTTTTTTTAAACGGTATATGTTGCACTGTTCCCTCAATCCATCTTTCTTCTATGTTTGAGTGAAAGGTAGATCACTACCAACAGAAATATAACCCTTTTGTGTGCCATCTCATCATTGAATTCAATTCCATAGTTTTTGGTTGAGATGTGGCCCATTCAACACCAGGACGTCTCCCTTACGGTAACATTAACCCATACACCAATGAGATGTGCAAGCCCTAGGGTTCTCTTGTGAATCCACCTGGACATGGACACACAGCATTCCTTCATGCGTTTCGCTGAACACGTTCCCCTTTTCAGAGACTTCAGCCGGTTGAACGTGCGTTAAAAAAGTGTTGGACTTAAACAAATCATATTAATATTGACTCTGTTTCATCTCTGCTTGCTTTACGCATGGCTGCCCCACGTACTTTGTCTTTACAGGCATAAATCATGAATGGCACAGACTACATCTGTCAGCCCTGACACCTCTGTTAAAACCCTGCCCCTCACCTAACATGAACTCCAGTGCGGCACCTCCAGCCATCCAATCACTGCAGTCTATACATCACCTATGCTATACTACCTACCGCCCCTCTCTCCACCTTTGTGTATTAATTATTGGAAAACCTGATCAACCAATCACTCAGAGAGCCTTTCACGGAGCCTTTCAGCACACAGAGCCTTCCCACTCGCAGCCCTGCAGTAAAGGCCCTGAGGTCCACTGTATCCATGCAACAGCCCCCAACGCGGCAAAAACGCTCACGCGTCGCGGACATGTGACTAATGCAAATGGGACGAGGGAAATCCGTCGTGACTAACGCATTTGGGAACAGAGAAAATCACTTGTCTCCCGAACAAATGAAGGAAGCTATTAAAGTGAGAATATATTATCTGTGAGCAATGGAGAGCGGCAGCGACAACAGCGGGCTCCATATTCTGTGTCAGCTGGGCCCGCTGCTTCACACAGAGTGCCCACTAAGGCAATTATTTCCAGGAGCTGGTTGTGTGAGTTATCTCTCTCTCTCTCTCTCTCTCTCTCTCTCTCTCTCTCTCTCTCTGATGCTAATGCAACTTACACATTATGATTACGTGGACGGCATAACAACGCAGGCCCTGCCTGCCAGAGCGCATGGAGAAAACGGCTTGCCTTTTTGTTTAGTATGGTCTCATGATCAACGATGATAAAACGTCCTTTTTTTCGTGTGTTGGGGCTTGACTGATTTAATTAAGCCTTTTGCTTTTTAGAATTTTCAACGGGAGAGGATGCAATGAGTTGTTCACTTTTCAAAGCAACACTCTTGGTATTTCAAAATCATACATGAAACGTATGTTTTTAGTTTTTTCCCACGTCATTCTACGAATGATTATAATTGCCAGTGTTTATGCAACCGTTTTCTATTCACTGTGGAAGAGATTCATTACATTTTATACTATTTGACAGACTTGGCATGACAACGGTTTGTTGGAACTTTCTGCATCTGTTAAGGCATGACAAGGAGGATGAAAAAAACCCTGATTCTGTAATTTCTTCGGTGAAACTTCTAAAGTGTGTTTGGGGATGTGTAGACGCAGCGCTCGGCATGAGAACAGATGGTCTGCCGTAGACAGGCGTTTAATCAACTCATCATATTAAGGCATTTTCTTTTTAACTTTTTATTGGCCTGTGTTTAACACTTGCATTCTTCACCAGAAGCAAGTGTGGCTACAGCTCTCCACCCCAATTATTCTCTTCATTTAGCTTATTGAAAAGGATTTTGTTTCCAAAAACACCAATTTGATTAAAACATAATTATAATCAATTAACAAAAAGCTCATTCAAAATTGGTTGCCCTAAAGGCTTACTTGCTAATTCGTTTTTTGTGTGAGTTTACCTACATTGTATGCACCTGGTGTACACCATTTGACTTTCGATACTGCAATAGAGAGTTATGCTTTTGCTCGGCACACATCTTGGCACACTCACATACGTGTACAAAGACCATATATTTGTGTACAATTTAGGCACAATTTAGCTTACACACAGCATCGAAAGTTCTTGTGAATATTTAGGCTCAAAAAGCATTAAATCAAAGTTTAAATCAAATAAGGAGACTGTGTGTGGATGGGAGTTTATATTGTGATATTACTAATGACAGATTTGTAAATTATAAATCATAATACATTCATTGCACTCTTCCATTTATTACATTTATCTAAATATTAATATATATTATATTTCTCAGGTGTTTCTTCATCTTCACAGAATAGCAGCCAATTGGACCTTCGTGGAAAGTCGTCTTTATTGCTGAATTTTTGAGCCTTGCCCTTCCCTGAGGTAAAGGCAATAAAGAGAGTAAACCTCTACAGCCAAACAAGACAGACTTCGGAAATGAGAGGCTCAAATTGATTGACATTTCTCTCTCTAATAGAGAAAAGGAAATGACATAGATTTGCAGTGTCTGTGGACAAATGTCACAGACTCTGAGAAACACCAACAATCCCCAACGTTGGTGGTGGTGGTGGTGGTGGTGGGCTGTTTTTGAGTTTAAGTTCTTTGTTGGAGAACATGTCAAATCACCATTTTCCAACTTCGGCCAACAGTCGATCATTGGGTGCTGGCATTTGTTTGGTCATTTTGCAAGCATCTCTAACATGCACACACGGTCTATGCATTTGAATGCCTTGAACGGATGGGAAAATGTAATAACTGAAGTTACGTTGTTATTGTCAACATGAAGAATGTGGATGTCTGATTGAGCGTAGAGTTATTTAATAACACTTATCTGTTACCCTCTCAATGTAGCAGTATACTTTAGGTTGCGTAACTGTGGGATTGCCTTTTCATAGAGAGTCTACTCTAACTGAGTCGAACACATCTGTTTACTCCAAACAGATGTGTTTGCCACCCTGTAGCTAGGAACTTCCTCTTGTCAGAGACCGTGCAGGTAGGACACGCCAGGCTCTGAGGTCATCATTGGGCTGCTTCAGTGGAGCTTATTCAAGTTAGTTGCTGATGCAAATTGCTCTGCTGGATTCGAGATGGCCGCTGCTAGTGTGATGCTGATCTGGAGCTTGGTTCCCCGTATTTCCCATGGCGATGTGCATTATGGGTAGGACAGGCCCGCTGGCTCGCTGGCGGATGACACCCTAATGGCTTCAGAGATCAGGGGGCGAGAGAGAGGCCTTTCCCCTGGGCCCACATCCATTCATCTGTGTGAATGCTCCCAGGAGACAAAATGAGAGTCTAGCAGCGTAAGAGAAGGAAGTAAGGAGATAAACCAGGCCAATCATTTTTATAATTCAATACAGCAATGCCCTCTTCCACTCCCTCCTGTGTGGATTTAGTTGGTGCAGCAAAGATATTGTTTTACTGTGCCTTGGCTGTTTCACGGCATCACCAGTGACATTTCTACCGCATGCGTGTGTAAATTGAGTCCATCGTATTGGGTTTTTTGTCATTACGCTGTGAAAACGTTGAGTGGCTTTTGAGTGTCATTTGGTGTAACCCAAAGAGTCCTCATCCCCACCATTGCAGTGCCAGAGTTGAAAGAGTATAGTGTTAGAGGTTTCCAGGTTTGGAGCCTCTCCAATGGTTGCGTGCAAGGAGGACTGGTTTTATGTACTGCTCTGTCATAAAGAATTGCATCGGCCTGGATGCAAGCAGTGACGGGAGGCCCGTAAAGAAACATCCCTACCAGCAAATGGCTATAAGGTCATTGCTAATCAGTAAGTTAACATACATCGACCTTCCCACCGGTTCTACAGACCCATTTGCCAAATCCAAGGTCTAGTATAATTGCTTGAAAGTGCACTAAATAGACACTGGGGGGAAGGGCTATAAAATAATGATGGCCGACATTGTGGATTCTGCTGCTGAACCCATTAGGAAAAAATAATAAGGTCTACTAAAAGCTGGAAAATTGCCATACACCAATTCTCTCTCTCACTGTAGTATGTAAAGTATGTATTTATTTATTCAACAGTTTTACATTTTTCTTTGTCTTACTACACATTTGCTACTTTGCAATTGTCAAGGGGCTTCTGGAGAAGGAAACCCATTTGCTTTACAGTTATGTATTCATGGTCCTTTCTGTGTGTTCTTCCACCCTCCCCTCAGGGCTCTGAGCAGCCTCCCTGAAGCCGGGGAGGATGAGGCCTGGGCCAGGTTCCTCTACAGGCAGTGGGTGGGACTCGGCTTGAGGGACGTCCGCCTGTCCAATCACACGGTGCTGCTCAGCCTGCCCGGCCCCGCCCCCAACACCATAACAGACAGCTCCTCCAATCAGTGCTTCCTGCCTTGTGGCACGCCGTGCGACCAACCGGGCGACAGCTACGTGCCTCGTTCAGAGCCCGCCTACGCCGCCTATTCGGCAGTGGGAAGTTTGGAGGTATGGTGACCTGAACGCGTGTGGTGTTGTCAGTGTTGCATTTGTTGCAATTATGTTGTGGTTGTGTCCATGACATCGTTACTGACCGGCCGGTTGATTTAAATGTTACAGAGGGGAAATAAGACGCATGGAAACAGTTTATTTTGATTTTTTGGGGGAATCCAGAGCAAATAGTAAGCCTAAATAAATGATCACAATCCAAACGAAATGGGCTGATTATCAGGAGCCCCTCCAATTGAACTAGTATCAAGTGATTGATGTGTGTGACATATTATACATGTTGCACACCCATTTCATTGATGTTCCACCTGCGCTAAATTCACTGAGCCCATGAAGCCCGAAGAAGACAAAACCCACTGAAACCCAGAGAAAGTCTGCTGATTGAATAGTGTGGGGAGCTTTACGGTGTGAGCACCCACAGAAAGAGCAGAACCTCCTCCGCAATGCTTCAATTACATGGTCGGTAACCTGTTTGCCTCAGAAGGCACAGCACTTTGAACTCTAGTGATAGGTTGAGCCAAGGCCTATTCCGGCCTATCCCATACTCCAGGTCTACCACATATCACATAGATTTAGTATCAACAAGACAATGCTGCAGTGTTGACTGTATTTCAAAGTCTTAGGCATTGTTTTTTCTATTTATTTGTTTCATTCTTTTTTTTAGCCTTGTCAGCTAGCTCCAGCACCAGCCTCACTGATTACTGGAGGAAGAATGTGTTTCCTACCTAGACATTTTGCTGGCATGACCATATACATTGAACTAAATTAGCAAAGCTTTATTTCCCTGAACATCTCTGCATGGTGCCATTGTTAATTAACACAACTGGCCCTTTTACAGTGCTCACCACTCACAGTGGGGGGCTTATGGTCTAATTTGCCATAAGGGCTCTTTGACTAAACGTATATAGGCCTACTGTATATATATTTTTTTCCTCCTTCCATTTTCCTGGTTTTAAGCAGTGATAAAATCCCTATTTTTTTGCATTCTTATTTTTTTTTTGGACCTCAACAAGAGTAAAACAGCAAAAAGCCTTATTCATCGTCTTGTGTTTATGTTGGACCCCCCCCGTCGGTCATGTATTTCCCCTTCTTCGACGCGCCAACGCAGCTCCGCCCGTAGCTGAGCAACCCCCTCTCCGATGTCCAGCGTCTCTCCGCGCCGTACGGGCGGCTCACCCGGGTGACACTGCGGGGGCAAAACTCACGTCACGATCAGTTCACGGCTAAATGACTGGAAACTGACTTGAAAGGAGCTTGAAATGAACTGCACTTTATTCTCTTCTTAAGGTAACCAAAGGCCACACGGAAAGGTTAAACTGAAGCCCGGAGGCTTCAATTTGATTAATTCCACGCCCACCCACCGTCCCTCCCTCCTCTTAGTGCATGCACTACTTCATTTAACCTTCTTCTTCCCCCTTCTTTGAACCCCCCTCTGCAGCCTCTTTTATATTGTCATAAGGTCTCCCTGGCTCTCCCCTGAGGCTGGATAAAAGGAAGGGGCACCGGTTTGAAAAAAAAAGAGAAAAAGGTGATGCAGCCAAGGAGGCTGCCAGCTTTGAAAGTGTTGCAGCTTGACTGGGCTGTGGTTTCTCAGACCACAGCCCAGCATGCCTAGAGCCTGCTCCAAAGAAAGTGTTGAAACAATAGTTGGAGGTTTAAGCCTTTATGTGCTCGGGTGGATGCTGTCATTTATGTTGGGTTGAATCGTCAAAATCTTTGTCGGAAACTTTTGAAGGTTCAATATTTTCCTTGCATTAAAGGCTGACGCTAATCTTGATAGTCATGGCCTCATTACTATTAATATTGTTGTCCATTTTCATACTTTAATTCATATTTTAGAATTGCTCTGTCTTCCTATTTAAGGATGGGTGCAACCGCTCCAATTACAATGAATGCCTCCGGTTAAACATGTAGTCACATATAGGATACAATTATGGGAAACGGTTTATTTTCTGAGCAGTGAACCGCCAAGGAAACGTTGACATTGTTTTAATCGTTTAGGAGGAGCCGTGCAATCTATGGAAACTTTTCTGATTGCCAATTGTCCCTGTTTATATCTTCATGGGCATGGTGTGTCTATCACATGGGCTGATATGTTACATTGTATAATGGGTATACTCAAGAGAACGATGATTCCAATAGATAACGGAAAGAGGGTTTCACACAGCAACTGGCCTCCGGGCTTACTCTCTCACTCTCTCTAGCCTCGCTCTCTCTCTCCATCACAATAGATACGGCATGTCCTTCATCTACTTCAAGATAAGGAAAAAGGAGTATCTTCACTGATTGCAACCAATCATAGCATATTCAATATGTATGTGTCTATGTTTTTTTTCAGTGCATTGAGAAGTTGAAGGTTATTGCTCTTCCTAATGTATTATTTTTTTTCAGCTTGCATTCACTTAGATAAACGCACACTTAAGAGAAAAGGGAAATTAAAGAAATACCAAATAATTAAAGAGGGGTTTCTATCTATCCTATGCACCTTGTGTTGCATATCTCTTCACAAACGCAGGACATGTGGGGAGTGGAGCTGATGTTTTTTAAGGATACACTCCTATTCTATCCTATATACACAAGGCAGATCAAAAGTTACCCTTTTCTATTCATTTCAATCTCTCCCTATTCCCCTCCATACCCTTTTGCTGGAGCCATTCATCTGGCCGTTGTCCACTCACCAGATAGGTCTAGCTGCAGACAGGGGGTTCACGCCATCCATCAGCCAATGATATCCCACGCTGCATGCACCATGTGACATGCCCTTCCCAAATACGTTGTATTGTCTTCCACTAAGCGACCTCTATTTGTTGCTTTGACCGGCAGGAAGACATTGTGCATCAGGATCAGAGGATCATTGTTTATGTGAATTGCACATGCAAGGAGTTGGCTGTAGTCTGTAGTGCAAAAATCCAAGCAAGAAATATACAGAAATGAAACAACGGCATGTTATATAATTAAAAAATTATCTGATATTAAACAATATATCCAGGTTAAACCTAAAATCTAAAATATGTTGGAAAAACAACATGTGGCAGTCTAAAACTCCTGACCCATTTCTCCACACTTTGGCTCTTTCTCTGTACTCTAAAACCTTTGTTGTATTACATGAAGGACAGCTAGTGATGATGCAAAAAAGGACACATTCACTTCCCTTCTCCTACCCAGTGGGACAGGATCAACGGAAGTTAAAAGGTTGTAGAAAGCGCCGAATTTATTATGAAAGTCAACATCACAGAATGTAAGGTTTTTTAAGTGCTCACTTTGTCTGAGGACAAAGAGGAGAAGATGGGGAAGCAGCAAAGCACCTTCAACGCCGCCCCGTTTTGATGCCCTCACTTTGTGTGTCCTCTATTATATTTACTTTTAACAAAATTGTTTTACAGCGTCCGCACCACATCATGAGCCCCTGCACGTTAATGCATTAGCGAACACATAAGTTGAGATGAGTTTGTGGAGCCTATTTTGGGGAAACGTTCCAGTACCCTTCAACCTATCTACAAGGGACAGAAGGAGAGAGGAGCACACCACGTTGATATACGCATTTGTGGAAACTATTTTAGTGAA
>OOFH01061858.1:0-13023 GCA_900323355.1 Merlangius merlangus | reverse complement strand
ACACCGGCCGGGCCGGATCAGACATGTGCACGGGGGGCCTGTGGCGCGTGGCGTGAGAAACCGAACGGCCTCCACGCGCCGGAGAGAGGCGGGAATGTTTATGACTTTGTTTTTCATCTCGTTAAAAGACGCAGTGATCGGCGCGTCACCTTTGATGGCGTAGCTGTGGACTTCGCTCTCCGTGATGTACATCGTGTCCCACTGGCCTTCCTACAGAAGAGGGAAAACTCAACGTGTAACCTGACCAACATATCACAGATGGCTTCATCCAAACCAGACGGGACGAGGATCATCTCGAAGTGGCCATGACAGGTTAGGGTTCGGATCAGCTCCATCAGCCCTGCGGTCTCCTGGGTGGACCTCTTGAGCTACCTTGCTCTCCTCGTCGGCCACGGCAAAGTAGAAGGAGATACTGCGGCTGCCCAGGTTGAAGTCGACCCAGAACTCCTCCAGTTTCTCATCAGAGGGTATCAGCAGCTACAACACGTCCACGCGTTAAGAGAAACACAGACTAACGTCGAGGTGAACCGACCAGAAGGAGCCGGGACACGTCTGGCCCATGAAACGTTGATGAAGACATTCAAACACATGAATACATTCAGCTGAGATCCACACGGGTACATAAAGGTTTACCGGTTTTGATTCATTGCCACTAACCTCATGTTTATCCAGGAAGGCCTCTAAACACGGGTAGGAGTACACTCTGCGGAGAGAGGCGACAACAACTCTGACAGACAGCTCAACAATTTATCATTTCTACTGCTGACGAGCACTGACCATTCAGTGTTTCAGAAAAACTGACAAACATCCGTCGCTCCTCTTGTCACATCGTTCAAGTGACTTGAAAACGTATTTGGGTAAGAAACGTGTTCCGATAAAACCTTTATGCTTACCTTCTGTTGTCCCCCTGCATCCCATTCACCAGATTCAGAAATGTGCGACAGTCCTGAAATCAAACAATTGCGTGATGAACAAAAATACAAGCAAGATGTTAGAAAGTATGTCCATCATTTAGGAGCATTGAGGAGGGGTTATTTGTACCGTCTCAAACTCAGAGTCTCTTATGGCGATGAAGGCCTTGGCCATGTAGTCCATGGAGAACCAGCGGTGGACCATCGCCCTCCGCTGGCCTGGAGTGGCCATCCTGCACAGCGCCTCCATCAGGGCCGTCTGGAAGTCATAATCTGACACAACGCCCACAGGTCATGTCGGGCCGCAGGGGGTCGAGGTGAGGTCTGATATCTGGGGCCACACGGGGCAACACTTACCACCGCCCTCCAATATCTGTCCGGCCAGCTTGGTCCTGGGTAACAAACAAGAGAAAAGGAAAAGGAAATACTAATGAGCTGGTTTATGTTCCACGTCCAGCCGTAAGGTTTTGGGTCCCCAATGGCGATCGAATCGATAGGCATCATCGAGCAAGATAACATTTAAATTTAGGGCAGATGCTTTAATCCAAAGGTGATCTGTGAGGGTTCATTCACAGACTCGCACAGCGACGGCGGTGCCGCCATGCAAGGCGACAGCCGGCTCGTCGGGAGCGTTCACGTTGAGGTGTCTCGCTCGGGGACACGTTGCCGGGGATCGAACCGGCAACCTTCCGGTTACATGTCAACCCACTATGTTAACTGTGGTGTGTGATACCTACATCACATCTGTAGCTTCCTGCGAGGAAAAGTTATCCTTCTTTTTCAGTTCCTCTGGCATTTTATCCAGGACCATGTTGAATTTTCTGATCGCCTGTGGAGACATTATTATTAATGATGATCATACCTACTAAAAGACCCAGGACCCCTCTGGACTTATTGCCAAAAATATATAGATATTTATAAAAACATTCTTATATAATATACATTTGTGTCATACCTCTTTTTTTATCAGTATATAGATTGTCGGGTGTGTGGCCAACTGGCCAATTGGATGCAGGAAGGTATCTGTGACTTGATACGTTGCTGTGAAATCATATCAACATATCATACTGTAAACAACACAATGATCCCCATTAACAATAAGATCATCAAATCTGTCCTAAAATATAAAAAGATCAGATATTGAGAGAGCGGAAGGATCTCATAACTCACTGAAAAAACAACAACAGTCAAGCAGAGTTCCAAAACATTCATGTAACTAAATAATACAAAAGCTGTGAAGGGGAACATGCTATTTAGCGGCTGTAAGAACGAACAATCAATGGTGTGACTAATTCATTATTCAAATGAGAAATATACCCCTCCATCTTTGCTACTAATATCAACTGTGTTGAAAGGGATGTCTGTTTGTTGGTGTTGGAAATGAGACGTTTGAATGATTGTTCTGGGATGCCTTAAGGTCTCATAAAGAAAAGCACAAGCATTGCATAATAGGTGGCAAACATAAATCAAAGTGTCAACTTGTCAACTTGAGTGAAAACGTACCCTCTTTGCTAATTTCATGGACAGCCTATCAGGGAAAGAAGAGTGAGGGAAAAAGAGAGAAAGATTAAATGTCCGACCTTTTGCATTTGGTGATGAAGCTAAATCTATATCTGAAAAAAGATGATTGTGTTTACACCAATTAAATATATAATCCTTTCCCTCTAACAATGACAATATGCCAGTGTTTTTTTCCATTTCGATGGCTTCTACTATCACTATTTGTAAACCTTAACCCTTTAGAATAGTAACTGTGTGGTACAAGCTTACCATCAATGAATCAAAGAAGTCTTCAGCCAGGCTTAGCAGGTCCTCATCTCTCTGTGGGCCTCCCTTGATCCATAGTTGCCTGCATTTCACAAACCAATCCACCATGTACATACAAAAAAAATACATGAAACATGTTAACGTATGTACTTATTTAATATAACATTTATGCTTTTCATTTTAAAATCCTTATCTTCCTGACGAAGCCTTGAGCGATGATCTCAGATGGTCCAAGGTCCCCAGGAAAGGATAATTTCTTGCAACACTTGTAGAGGATGGTGAGACACAGACTTGCATGTTTGGTGGCCTTCTGATCCAAACACTGCAGGCAAGACACACACCTTTCAATGTACTCCCAAGCAGCATGTTAACCCATTTACTCCTAAACGCCTGCTGAAAACGCCTGCTAAAATCCTATGCTATTCTAGGAAAAAGAACCTCATTGCCTGAGGGTTTTCAGAGAAAATAGTAAGAATTGTCCAAAATGCTGCGCCAACGCAGCAGCCGGCAGAAGTGCTAATGTTTCGCTACGCAGCTCCCGGTAGAAGTGGCAATGTTGGGCGACGCAGCATCCAGCGGAAATGGGTTTTAAGTGAAACGCACAAGATGCAACCAATTAACTAATTACGAAACGTTAGGACCTAACGTCTCAATCATGAACCAAAATAAAACTGGAATCATCATTTAAAAAAATCGAGTTCTTTTTTCCATGAAATCCTTTGTCAGACTCTTAAAGATGACTATGTCGTTAAGTCAGAAAAACAAGAGCAGTAATTATTTCTTACACTTCCGTAGAAAGGCGTGTAGCTGGTCTATTTTAGTTGAACGCAGCTCGAAACACCTGCCTGGGTGAGTCTTGTTTGTGCCACCAGATGGCGCTGTTGTCGTCCAATTAAAGTCCGCGTTACCCGGAAGTTGCGCTTGAAGTCACATGACCGCACGCCACAGAGCAGAGAGCTTGTTGTTCAACAATGGATGTGAAATAATTCAGCTCAAACATCATAGGACTAACTAGATTTGTTCCACTTACTGTGTCAACGAAGGTAAAGTAAATCTCATCATACATTAAAACGCGCCATTTGTGCTGTATAATCAGCGTGGTTCGGTAGGTTATGAATGCAGCTGGGAATGAGTCTACCTGGCCGATCTGCTTTCTAGTCTAGCTAAGTAGTAACTTACTTAACCGAACTAAAGGTATGAATACATTTTTTAAAAGCCAAAGCTGTCAGCCTTCTCTATCCTATTATATGATGTTGAATTTCCAAAGCCATAGCCTACTGCCTGTCTTACCTATTAAATGGTAAATATTCAATGCCTAAAATATTCGTTGCCTCTTGAGACGTTGAAAAATAAATGATTGACATGGTTGATCTTTAATAATCCTTTGAAATTTGCCTGTATTGTTATTTATTATATCATGCACACTGGATAAAGCAGGAGAGAAATTTCCACTTGTTTGGGAATAAACTAATCTTATTGTAACCTGCTTGTCTTTCAGGGAAGATTATGGAGAATGATGAATTTTCGCCAGAGAATGGGTTGGATAGGCGTTGGCCTCTACCTGCTTGCCAGCATGTTGGCCGTCTACTATGTGTTTGAGATGAACCATTTCTCCCTGGAGCACGTCGAGCGGCTAGAACAGAAGAGGAGTGTGGCCGCCTCCTCTTCCTCGGCCCCCCTGTCCTCCTCTTCCTCCTGGAGCCAGAGTCTCAAGACCCATCTCCTCCTTCTGCCCCTCTGGGTGTGGGCCACCATCTTCCTCGTCCCCTACCTCCAAGTCTTCCTGTTCCTCTACTCCTGCACTAGGGCCGACCCCAAGACTATTGGCTATTGCATTCTGCCCATCTGCCTGGCTGTGCTCTGTAACCGCCACCAGACTTTTGCCAAGGCATCCAATCAGATCAGCCGTTTGCAGTTGATTGACACCTGAGGTGGCCAATTAGTGTGTGTGTGTGTGTGTGTGTGTGTGTGACACTAGAAGCCCCTCCCTGGTACAAAATGTAAACTGACTATTCCCATTAAGCCACCTTGGCGAGTGGTAGATACTTGTTTTTATGTCATTCGATTCGTTGTACGATTTCTTACACTGTATAATTATTGAATGGAAATATGATTATGCTGTCCTGTTGGTATGACAAATAAAGCACATGTTCTGTACTGTTGACATCTGACACTAGTGTTTTAATACAGATGGTTGGACTACACACATTGGACTACACACATGTAAAGTGTTGCGAATTCAATGAAAACCTTCATTCTCAATATACGTTACACTTTAGCATCAACATGTCATACACTTAAGCATCAACATGTCATACTTACCTCAACACTTTATCCATATATTTTTCTTCTGTATAGGAAATATAAACGTTTAGATATAACATGTTCAGAGTTGCATACAGCCTATTAACACTGTCAGTGCCTCAATTATACAAACATGGACTCTAATATGTATTAACTTGCCTCAATCGTAGCTTGGGTATACAATTGGACGTGATGTCTTGAATGAAATTATCGTCAACGGTTCATTTGAAGCCACTAAGGTCGAAAGATTGTTTTATTCTGGTTAACATCTGGAGAAAGTATGAATGGTGTAAATATACAATGTGCAAAATGGATTGATCACACCGATTACATGCCCCTTCACTGAAATCAATTTCACTGTGCTACTCAATATCTAGAAGTATTCAATCAACCTGCTAGATTAGTTCAAACAATACAACCGTTGTAAACACATAATACACATGAAAGGCTGTCAGTAATAAGTACAGTAGACTGAAGGGTAAAAGTATACATGTTCCTCAAAGGCACATTTAATAAAAAATAAAGCATGGGAAGATATGATCCACGATCAAAGGGCCATCAATTTTTTACAGGTTTTGATTTCTTTGCAGGAGGTTCTGAAACGTGCATCGGCGCCATCTCTTCATCGCTCTCATCATCTTCATCTGCGGTAGAAAGTAATAGATCACTTAGACCAATAGGCCATTGCAATCGTTATGGCTTCAATGTTTTTATACTCGTTCAGGTGGGAATTTAGCAAAAGCGATAGCATTTGAGCAATAAACAAATAATATTCACAAAATATCCTCACCACTAGATCCAAGCTCCTCTTTGTCACCGGCGACCGACCCCTTTTCTTGCACTGTAAGTTCTGTGAGAAGGTCTGACACTTGTTCTCTTAGTGCCTTGATGCCCACGATCATTGAGGTGAGGTTACCTTCTATGTGTACGTCTATGTTCTTCTTCACCCCATCCCTGTACCTCAGCTCGCCTCGCAGCGTCACACCGTGCGGCGCCATGTTTTGAACACTGGATGAACTGCTTCCGCTTTGTACGTTTATGTTTGCTTTTTTATATTGAAGCATGTTACGACTAATGAAAATAACCAAGCGCTCATTGAATTAATACATATCTGTTAATAAATATATGTATACTACTTTTTTTTATTTATAAACTGTATTATTCATATCTTTTTATTTTTAAATTGTAGGTACGTGGAAATTAATATCAAGCATCGTGAAATGTTATTCATTATATAGAATTATGGGTATTTATTATATATAGTATAACGATAAATGTTCCAAGGAAATTCCATACGCCTTTTTTCTAACGTTCAGGATTGGTCGCTGTGGGTTGTTTTCATGTCAGTTTACGTCACTTTCTCGTACGTTTCCCGCGAAATACGTGCACCGGAAGTAGTTGGGAAGTTGTCCAGAAACGCCACAACAACCAGCAGATAACTGGACAGAAATAGCTAATATTTAGGCTAAATCAACACGAAATCAGCCCGTCTGCAAATCCGATTTGTATCCATTTGATAGAGGAGTGCAGATCGGTGTATATCAATAAAGATGGCGGCCAACGAGGAAGAAGAAACCACCGTTTCTCTTGTGGATGTTCTGGAGGAGGATGAAGAGTTGGAGAACGAAGCTTCTGCTGTTCTGGCTGGCAGCGATTCGGATTTGTGCTCGTTTCCTCAGGTGCGGTTATATCATCAGGTTGCAGTGTTCTTCCCGTAGTTCTACTGGATACAATCCCTACGATCTAAGTAATATTAACCCTTGTACATGTTGACTGGTTTTCTAGACTCAAAAAATCTATTCTTTCATAGACTAATGTTTATACCAGTGTCTGTGTGCGTTTTTAACAGTGCCTGTGTGTTTGTGTGACCTTCCCAGGGCTATGTGAAGCGGCAGGCCCTGTACGCCTGCAACACCTGCACACCAAAGGGTGGAGAGGCAGCAGGTGTGTGTCTTGCTTGCTCTTATAAATGCCACGAAGGGCACGACTTGTTCGAACTCTACACCAAAAGGTAGGTCTATGCCACCCTGTTGGTCTGCTGGTGTTGTAGATATTATACCATATGTGTCGAATGTGTAAATATAACAAACGTTTGGTTTCTCTACAGAAACTTCCGCTGTGACTGTGGAAACAGCAAGTTCAAACAACAGTGCAAGTTGTACCCAGTAGGTCTTCTTCAATTCCATTGAATTCTTCTTTTCTTTTTCTAATTCTACTCTGCACCTTGTCCAGTTTGTTTTTGTTTTAGAAACTAGTTTGTGCTGCACTTGAAAATCGTTATAGTTACTCCAATGTTATGTCCAATGTTGTTCTCAGCCTCACATGTGATTTGTTTTGGATGAAAGTTCCTGCTAAATGTAAATGTAAAATATGTCGTGAGTTAGATATAAAGCCAATAAGCACCTTCTACCTGCTTTGATTTTAGGACAAGGAGCAGCTCAACAGCGAGAACAAATACAGCCACAACTTCTTTGGTCTCTACTGCACCTGCAACCGTCCGTACCCTGACCCAGATGACCAGGTACCTGCTCGCTCCGATGTCCCAATGTTTCTTACAGAAAAGCTTGAGATACGATGAGCTGTAGGCATTTTTTGAGCAAGAATACTGTCGCTGTAATTTCCATTTGAAATATAAATGACGCGCCTTGTTTCCTGGTGCTCAGGTGGAGGACGAGATGGTCCAGTGTATTCTGTGTGAGGACTGGCTTCACGGCAGAGTAAGGTTCCACCTGGATTCTGCTGTCCTCTGTGTCTTGCCTGTCTACTCCGCTTGCACTTACCTCGTAAACAGACGTTCTCCTCTCAAAACAGAACACCCGGAACGGGATGCTCTAGATTAGTGTTTTTTTGCATGAGAGACTGGGCGGGACTTATTTACTCTCCTTGTCTTTGTTGTTGTTCTTCTGATAAGAAGTAAAGTAGCGGGAATTTCATTGCGGTGCTTCGGGATAACGCTACAGTTCCTCACCCCCTCTCAGCCTACGCTTGTTCTAATATTCCCTGATCCCTGTTCTTCCAGCACCTGGGCTGTGAAACACCAGACAGTGTGGAGCTGCAAGAGATGGTCTGTGGGTCCTGTATGAACAAGAACCCCTTCCTATGGACCTATGCGGCCACCGTAGCAAGTAACCAGAGCCCCATAACACACGGTTTCACCAAGCTTGATATTATGACCATATCTGACTTATTACAAGTCAGATGCACACCTTGTTCAACATGCAGCCTAGTGATCTAAATGAAGGAGCCACTACCACTGATTTCGATGTTCCAGTTTCAACAGTCTATCGGAAGTCGTCCTTGAGCAAGAAGCCCTAACTAGCCCTACCTGCTCATTAATGAGATATATTGACTATAGAATGCTTTGGAATGAAGCATCTGCTAAATGACAGATGAGTCAATTATCGTTTTATCTTGCTACATTAGTTTGAGCTCAGGATGGCAGTTTAATTAGCCAACTGTTGACAAGGGTGTGAAAGGAGTCAATTTGAATAGACTACTCTGTTACCTGAGGGAACGGCCTCCTCTTTTTTTCCCTGGCTGGTCACCACCGTGCCTCTCTTTTGTGTGGCTGGTCAGCTCCTGGTGGCCGACTAGAGGGAGAGGAGGAGCAGAAAGAGGAGCAGAAGGAGGTGAAGAGCGAGGAGTTGAAAAAAGAAGGGGAGCCGTCCACTAGCCGGGTGACCGGCGGCGATGAAGAGGGGGTGAGTAAGGAGGCGATTGATAGTAAGGAGGCTGTTAAATAGGCTGGCTCCGTTTTCTTTAAAGGCAATTACTTTACCACCGACTGTGATGTTGATTTGTCATTACATGCCATTTCAAAATCAATCCACTGTCTGCCCTGATGTATGTCAGATATAAGCAACAATCCTCAGGCACCTCCCTAGTGGCCTTTATGGACAGTTGGGCGGCTCCATTGAGGATGTCTTAAATGGATGGTTTAAAATGGTCAGCACGGCCCCACCTTATGTCGACGTTAGCGCTTAAAAACCTGCGGTTTGTGAACCAGCCGAGGTTTAAGTCATCGGGATTTCTTGTTTGCAGAAAACGGAGTTGAAGGTGGAGCGTTGCAAGCGGCGGTGTGAGGAGATGGAGGAGGCGTGCCGGCTGAAGGAGCTTGAGGGGTTGGGGGGTCCCAAGAGGGTGCAGAGGGGGGCTGTGTTCTGGCCGGCCACCTGGAGGACCAAGCTCTGCTCCTGCGTCTCCTGCCAGGTGAGACGGGCCCAGGGCTCCTCCCTTCACCCTCTCCTCGGATAGTGTGCAGTCTACCTGTGGGCATTCTATTGAGCGAAGATCCCCTAACACAGACCTGCTCCTTGATGACATGCATGCATCGGACTTCAGCTTAAGTGACATGCAAACGGAAGTCGGATGCATGTCATCAAGGAGCAGGTCTGTGTTAGGGGATCTTGCTCAATAGAATGCCCACAGGTAGACTGCAGACTGAAGACTTCCGGCTTAGTATCGAGCACCCTAACCACAAGACTCTCCTGTCTGCTGGTGGTTACACAGTAAATCCTATTTTGGTCTTCTGGACAATCCCACTAATAACAAACGGCCACAAACCTGACTTTCTGCGTCATCGTCTTGCATCACTTTTTGTTTCTCCAATCTCTATCATTTAAGATTGTTCTCGGCCTCGCTTTTATCGTCAATTTGGGTAAAAGTGTCGAAATATTCCATATAAATGTTAGTGTGGCCTTGAACAAATGTGTTAATTGCTTAAAAAAACATTTCAAAATAAAAGTACTGTGTTGAGCAATGAGCTGGGGATTAACGTTGTGTGTGCTGTGCTGCCCCCCGGTGGTGGCTGTGTAGAGGTGCTACGTTGCCGCCGGGGTGAGCTTCCTGCTGGACGAGTGCGACACGGTGCTGGCCTACGAGACCAAGGGCCAGCGCAGTGAGGAGGCGCAGAGGGGTCACGACCCCCTCATGTCAGCCCTGGACAACCTCAACAGAGTCCAGCAGCTTGAGATCATACATGGTGCGTGTGCGTGTGTGTGTGTGTGTTTTGGAAAAAAAAAAAAAAGTGCTACAAAATGGAAAATATATTAGCAATGCAATATACCAATATTACTGTAAAAAGCCTTTTTTATGAAGAGTACTGAATATTCAATATTGTAGTTGATATCAGGATTTGCATATCTAATATATATTTTACGAGTATTCGTGGTCAGTTACTGACCCGGTAATGATGAACCGAATCCAACTGTTCTTCTTTGTTTCAAGGATACAACGACATGAAGACGGAGCTGAAAGACTTCCTCCAGAGCTTTGCAGCTGAGGGAAAGGTGAGTTTGGGATCATTAGTCGTTAAAATCTTAAGGTACCGCCTGGGATGAGGCTTGACGTCATGAGACCTCTCTGTTTCCCGTCAGGTGGTGACGCCCGACGACATCAGACGGTTCTTTGAACAGCAGCAGAGCAGGAAGAGGCGGCGGGCGGACGGGCAGATGTTCTGATCTCAGATCAGTTCTGACACCGCCGGTTTTTACCTGGACTGTAGTACTGTGCTCAAGTTCTATAGTACCTTAGTTCACGTGTAACAGTGCACCCCTATATTAAAGTTTGTATCGGCGATTCTGATTGAAACATAAAGTATCACATTCATCTGCTTCTAGCACTGGTCTACTCGGTAGGCTTCAATGTACCACAATACATCCTACCTTTTAAACGAGGTAGATTTGGTAAATACGCTATTGTACACCCTACCTTTGTACTAGGTATATGTGATAAATGTTCTATTGTACCCTATCTTTATACTAGGTAGAACATCGCAGTTTTGTGTAAATAACGCTTTAATCATTGATTGTATGTTAAAAATGGTTCTTCATTGGCATATTGATGAACGTGTTAATTAAAGTGTCAACCCTGGTTTGCTGCCGTTTGAAGGAGAAGTTGTGGTCTCTGTGCTGTTACTGCGGAATCGTTTGGCTGATGTTTAGACTTGAGCGTAAACCCGCAGTCCTGCTGAGTTATAGCAGAGCTGCTGAGGGTAGATGGCTCATAGCCTGGCCCGGAAATCAACAACTAAATGGGGCGGAGATACGCATTGTTTCCTGTTTCTGCAAGGAGAAACTGGACTAAAGAAAACACATGTGTGCTAGTGGATGAAGCCTACAGAAGGGGATTTAAATATGTGTATTTCTGCAGTGGCCAATCTACACTGTTGATTTGAAACTAACCGACACTACAGAATTTTTTTTATTGTTTGCTTTTGCTAGCCGAGTGATGTAAGATTTTAATATAAGGTCTGATTTGTGAGACTAGACTAAGCCTTACTCTGAAATATAAAACCCCTTTTGGGCTAACTGTACATTGGTTGTTTCTACCCTTCCGTGTTTGCGGCTAGACAGCAGAAATGGCCTCCAGATAGGTTTCAGCACCCCTTTGTTTCAGACAACATATCATGATGATCTGTGGTCAAAGTGTTGTATTATCAGATGTGCTGTATAACCTGCTCCTGTACAGTTTGACTGTAGTCAAATACTCTGACAGTACAGGCCTGTACTTTCAGGCTTTAAAGTGATAACAGGCTTTAAAGTGATAATACATCCACACAACTAAAGGAGCCAAGACAAGTCCAGCTATAAAATACGAGGTGCAAAAGTACTATTGAAAATAAGACGTGCATAACGATGTCAAGCTGTGGATAAAATACATGTTCCCAACACAATGTAAACCACAGCACAACCAAATAATGAAACTGTTGTTCCCAAACATGCTGAGCACTTGTTATCAGGTCAGAGATCAGTGAGACTGGGGCGGTAAGCTCCGTGCGTCCCGACCTGTCAGGAGCAGAAGATCTAATGTTGTCGTGTTACCAGGACCCAGGGTGACCAGACAGAAGGGTCTGGCCCCGCTTTCATCTCCACATTAAGGCCAATCAGGCCCCATTGTCCCCCTGCGTGTTCCCAGCCAGCTGCTCTGTGTTTGGAGAACATGTTCTTCCGCTGAACACAGATCCAATCTGCCCGGCATAGCAAAACAACCAATTATGTCTTCCTACGTCTCTCCGGGAACTGCCAGCGATAACAGAAGTCATATAACAGCTCCCTTCATAACCTTTATAAGCCTGTTATATAGGACCACAACATACTGCTTCATCAATATCCATAAATTTAATACATTAAAAAATGTGTGTTATGTGTCTATGTAGTCCTTGTCAATGATGACTGGTTTCTATTTTTTAACATTTATGCATTTTATTTCTGTTGATGTGTTTCAGCCATGGGTCATGTGAGAAAGCCTGAAATTCCATCCAGGCATCGCAGTGCCATTGGTGCATTCATTGTTCAATTAATGTGCAAGGAACAAAAGACAAGAAACTTGAGACCTAAGCCAAAGTGATTAGTATAATATTAGACCAACATGGCCACTAGTGACTAACATGGGTTATACATACTGGTACACAAGATCTGACAATGTCTAGAGCTGTCCGGACTAGTGGTTGTTAACTCTGGTTTACACAGTTTATACTAGGCAAGTACACATAATAATCATTGATATAAAGAAGACTTTTAAATGAAGGGGTGGCCATTTCTCAGAGCTCTCCCAGCGAAGGAACAACGGTCAGGATTACATCTGTTTACAGATTACCCGTTTCCTATTGGCTAGTTTGGAGACAATAAACTCCACCCATTTAAGTGTCTACTTGGGATGTTTTGCATGAGAGCTTCAGTCTAAACATCAGCACCAGCGGACCCCCCAGACTATCAGACCCCCTGACTCTCAGACCACCAGCCCAGCGGACGCACCACCATGGGGGTTCTGTGGCTCAGGAGAGGCCGCCGCCCTCTGATCTGGACCAAGGCGGTTCTGCAGGACAGCAGGGCCAGCATCTACAGCAAGCCCCCCCGAAATCACATTGGAGCCGGGGTGAGTGTGTGTGTGTGTGTGTGTGTGTGTGTGTGTGTGTGTGTGTGTGTGTGTGTGTGTGTGTGTGTGTGTGTGTGTGTGTGTGTGTGTGTGTGTGTGTGTGTGTGTGTGTGTGTGTGTGTGTGTGTGGTAGCGGCTGCTCCGAACAGGAAGTGGGCGTCCCCTC
>OOFH01061853.1:0-10121 GCA_900323355.1 Merlangius merlangus | reverse complement strand
AAAGTTGTTCGCACGTTCGGCCCCATTATTACCTAATCATTGAGTTATTGTTCTTTTTGGGAGTTTTTGAGTTCTTTGTCAAGACATTACTGGCACACTGATCTTAGTGATGGCTGAGGCCAGACTGGGCTTCAGATGCTGGGGGGAATTGGTTAACGTCTTTCACAGATAATTGTACATTTTTCTTTTGTTATTCTGTTACTGTATACAATAAATATAGTTTGGTACTTAGCCTCTTGCATTTATGTATCATTTATGTCTAGAGTACTTTCATTCCCTCAAGCCGCAACACCTGGTTGCAAGCGTTAATTGAATGCAGTTAATAAATTGCCTAATTTTAATGGGAGTGCCACTGAATTTGAGTGTTTTAAGTGGTCATTGCTGTACCCTGCAATACTGCTTTGTTATAAACGTAATTGCCTTATCCAAAGGCATTACATTTATGTATCCCAAGTTAGTGCACATGTGTAGTGTTTATTTGAAACCGAAGCTTTGTAGATAAATGGGTGATGAAACATTTGGTACATGATTTACTTTCATTTGAACTTTTATTATTTCGTAATGGGGCATGTTATTGTACACTAGAGGGCGCTGTTGTACATGGATGTACTGTTCGATTGTTGACTTTGTAGTATGATCACACGCGGCTGAATAGGGTCCTGCTCTCAATGTTGTAACCGGTTTATCTACATTCAAATGTATTGGGATTATAAATTAATTTTTATTTTTTTTAATGGTGTGGCAGTGGGGTCATTTTTGACCTTTTGAAAATGTTTATGGTTTCTCAGACACCTTTTATAAAAACTTCAAGTCGTCAAGTGCGACATGGACCTTAAGCACAAAGGCATTACATGTGCGCCCATGTCCAACAGGTGAATAGCCTGTGCATCGGTGGATCAAAGTGTAGACTTTATATGCAACCATGCCAGTCTGGTCTGGTGTGACAGTAGAGCACACAGCTCAAGCACTCTTGACATTTAAAATAGGGTTATTGCTCGCAAATCTGCAACATTTGGTACATAATGTGAAATGCGTCAGCTGTGCTTGTATCCCTAATGGCGCTCACTTACGCCCAGTGT
This sequence comes from Merlangius merlangus, assembly GCA_900323355.1. Lineage (NCBI taxonomy): Eukaryota > Metazoa > Chordata > Actinopteri > Gadiformes > Gadidae > Merlangius > Merlangius merlangus. The sequence continues at coordinate 9,042 of OOFH01061853.1, read as the reverse complement.
TGAGTTTCTCCAGAGTCCAGTGAACGCCACACCACTGCGCATCTGGATAACTTCTGGATCTTCTCCAATGTGTTGTTGATGTCATCCTCATGTGACTAATGTGGAGTCTTGGACCCCACCCTGTCAGGATATCAAATTACATCCCACCAATGGCTAAAGGGGGCAGAAAAACGTGATCCTAGGATTATATACCTTTGTGTTTTTAAATAAAACAGCATTTCGTGTTAATGAAATCTTGACTTTTTGATTTATTGACGCACAATGGACTCAAAGTACCACAATGCAACATACAAAACACCGTCTCCTTAGTGACGGGCTTTGGCACGCCCAAGTAGGGGGCTTGTCTCTGAATGGGCTCATTGTGGAGAGGGATGTGATTGTGTGCGGTGTGCGTGGACCCCCTTAACTAGCTGGTCAGCACTAGGAGGGATTAGCTACTAGCCTCGCTCTCAGACGGGCATTACTAAGCCTGAATCATGCACATCGTCATTATTCCCCACTGGGAGTGGAGCCGTAGTTGTGCAAGATGCGGATAGCGGGGACGCGTTTCGTTCCGTCCGCAGGTCGTCCAAGAAGTTTCCCGAGTTCCGACCTCTTCACGAGGTCTCCCGCAGGACGCACATTCGGGTGTGCGGCTCTCATCACATGTGCTTCACGTTAAACTGCCCCGACCCCGAAAAGACACCGACGGAAAAACGAGACACACAACTTATCACTGAACCCGTGAGACGATTTGTGGAGTGAAAACGGAAACTTTTACGCATTGAGAGGTCCACCAGGGAGGAGGACTGCAACGATGGGGAACGCAGGGAGTATGGATCACCACAACGACTTCAGGGGTCACCATATGCCCTCGAAGCTCCCCATGCCTGAACAAAGTGAACTGGAGGAGAGATTTGCAATCGTGCTGGTAAGGCAACAGTAACACAACTTTGTCATTGTGTTTCCCATCAAAGCTTTGTTCCTCCCAGTAGCCTCATGCAGCTGGGGACAGCTGTGTCTGGGGCTGGACCGCTGGCCCACACGCTGCCTCTTTGTTGGTCCGATCGGCATATTGTATTTTACGGGATTCCCCTCTTTTTACCGTAGAAAGTTATAGAACGTATTTTCTTTTCTGGTAAATGACATGAAGTCATAAAGTTCTTGTTCCGATGATCAGAGCAATATTAGAAAAGTAACGTTGGCTGCAAGAAGGCAAAGTACTCCATCTAGATTCAACAAGTCTCTTTGGTTTGCCCTGAGTCTACTGAATACATTTAGAATTTGCGCTCATAATGCACATTAAGAATTCTGGCTATGAAAGGGTTATTTTTGTGACTTATGTGAGTTTTTTTTTTTAGAACATCCACCCACTAATCCCAGTGGATCTTCCTCCTCTACATTTCTATTGTTTGGAATAATGTATAGGCGTATAACTAATTATAGGGTACCTTAAAACGTACAGTTATATGAGGGTGTTTACAGGTGGCTGCAAAGGCTTGTCATTCGTAGTTCGACATTCTTCAGTAAGAAACAAACCGTAAAGCATAACATAACAGCTTTGTAGATCGGCATACAAGCCATTACCATTACAAACAAAAGGGAAATTATTGCTGATTAGCCACATTTCCAGTACGACATCAATGTGTGAGCTAACGACTTACACCGTGTGTAAGACGGTTGCAATTATTTAAATTCTGTAAAGTGACAGTATGCTAATATGAAACAAACTCGAATGGCGTGTCCTGCTGATAAACACGAAAATAGACAGCAGATTGATGCCAATAGACTAGAAGATGGTTTCCAGCTTTGTTGCTGTTAACATCTCCTGGATTGGAGAAGAAACAGCAACACAGTTCAGGGCTTGTGTTGTTTTATTTTCAACCTCCCTAAGCTGTCCGTTTCTGGCACAGACCTGGCTTTGTTTTCGTAAGAGATGCAGTGGCTCAGACCTTCAGCTCCTTAGCCACTTACCAAAATTGGATCAGGTCGTGTCAGGAGTCGCAAACATACAGGATTCCAGTTGTGCCATCTTCTGGTCGCAGGTCAGCCTAATGCATTCCATCCTCGGTGGCTGGGAGCTGTCGGATTTCCAAGCAGGGGTTAACATGACAGGGCTATAGGAGACTTAAGGCCCTCGTCATAATCTACTCTAATAAGGTCTACTGTCTGGAAATAACATTTACCTGTCAGACCTCACTGTTTGCAAGGGGCCAATTGTTGACCCTGGGACGGGTTTTGGAGCAAATACATTCATGAGGAAGTATAGCAAATGAGTGAGGCGTACTTTCTACATGATCGCAAAGCGTATTGATTCAATTTGAAGACATCAACAACATCTATACCTGAGCTCTAGGGAGAAACAGCTGAATGAGATCTGCTTGTCTGGCTGCCTCCTCTCAGAATCCTCTCCGCTCAAACGCCTGCTTTCAGACCAAAGGCTTTTCTCCGGACCTTGACGGAAGCCAGGAGGTGTCCGGAGGATTTTGGTGCTACAACTCACAGCACTTGTGTTATTTTCTTCCATTTAAAGCGCGATGCATGTTCGGGCCTATTTGCTGTTTGCTCCGTTGATTTAATTAGCGAGTGGCAGTGGAGATGATTAGCCGGCGGAGACCCCACCGCTAGAAGGTCTGCCCCGATCCACCTGGCCAGACGGGCAGTAATTTATCTTGTGTGGGCAGCTGGCTTTGTGGTGCCGCTGGTGGGAGATGTAGTGGGATGAGGTTATGGGTTTCATAGGGTGTTGCGGAAGTTGGACTCTGCCATATTTTCCCCGGGTCGGATATAAACACCGGTCACCCGTGACCGTGTTGCTGGTGTGAGACGTATATAATGACTTTGATTCCACGGTTGGATGTGTTCATGTGTGTGACCTGAACGGAACGTGATTGTCCACAGGTGCTATGCCAGTGCGGTCGTCTGTTTGAAGTTCTATTTCCTTAACACCCACTGATGGTCACAGGTTTTTTAGACGCAGGTGGGTGTCTCATTCTGAGTGGCAGGTAGAACATTAACGAACAGTCTGGGGGGAAGAGAAAATGACATTGCAGACCTCCTTCCACGGTTTGAATCAGGCCCTCAGATCTGGTGTCAGATGTGGGTGCACTGTTTCTTTCCTGGTGTGTTTGCCTCCTACTACGCCTGTCTACTACACAGGTGTCGCAAGGCCTATTGGTTCAGTGCCGTCAGCAGACTCCGGGCTGAGGCGACCGGGGGTTGGGTGTTTACATAAGGGCTGATCTGGCAGCCTGCACGGATTGATCTCCGTCCAGATCCTGACTCATAACGGGGGAGACCATTTGGATTACAGGACTTTGCACCGTATGACAAAGTTACAAATGTGACGTAGTTCTTTGTGTATACCGGAGCACCCTTTTGGCTCTCAGACCCTGAGTTGCATTAAGGTGGACTGACTCAGGCTTGGAGAGACGGCCCCTCCCCTGAACTGGAGCGCTCCCCTGGGTTCTAGACATATTGGCAATCCCCAGCTCTAAGCTCATGTGTCTTCCTGTCGGGCTCTTGTGTAGCAACGCTGGGGTTGCTAGGCTAGGGTCTGGCGGAGCACTGATTTCGTTACCATGCTTCCAGTGGTTGGAATCCACTACTAGTTGAAATAAACGGACCCACGGTTCCTAATAAGAGCCTGGTAAAATAACGACTTAGGGCGGTAGTTTGGGATTTACTGAAGTTATTGGGGTTGGCACAGAGAATATTCCTCTTGTGTCATCTTCACAAAGAGGGGGTTATTTTATAATCCTAATTAAGGTTAATATTTTTCTACTTGAATTGTGGAAAACAGGGAGATGGGTCTCTATTGGGAGGACACACATTACTGTAAAAGTCAACTCAAGCTTCCGGCTAAATCGGTTTCTACCAAATGAAAAGCCCCTATTGAAGTGTGCGTCTTGAAAATCCTTGGGGCTCAAGCTGAGTTTCAAACGAGACACAGGCTAATTGTAATGCAAGGTCTCGACCGTGATAAGAGAAACTATTTGGCACATGCCCTTGGCCATGAAAGAAGATCTAATATATGCCCAAAAATGTGCTTTGTCTGAATAGGGAATCAGTAGTTTTCCATGTGTGCGTAAACATAACATACCGTCTTTTGTTTTAACGTGCACCGTGTTCCAAGTTCTAATCATCTTGGTTTTTTCTCTGCATGTTATTAACATGAGAAAGTGGCCTCGAATGCTGTCCCTCCTGCTGCAGCGTATGTAGGTTCACATGAGGTTTCACAGGGGACAAGGGGAATGTCGGCAGGTTTCTGTCTCTGAAGGGGTTACCATAGCATCGGGGAGACAGGAGCGAGGCTACAAAGACAATGAGATGGTTTGGATCAGAGAAGGAAGATGGAAGATGTTGGCGTTTGAACCTTTCTTGGCGCACATGCGTGATTTACACAAACTTGAAACGTATTCTCGATACGGTTTTATATCATGTGGCTATTGCCTTTATCAATCAACCTTTCACAGCACACTGTTGTGAGTGGAGGCCAATAAAGTGGTTAAACTCCAGATGCAGCAGACTGCAGCAGCATTGTATAAAATATTGGAACTTGTTTGATTTATGTTGTAGCGTCATGTAATTAGCCGGTCCTAGTGGACTGCGGGTGAAATTACCCAAGAATGGGCTTTCGGCTAACCGTCAACCCCCCACGGAACCGAGACTCGCGACCACATCTAGAAAGTCCCTGGTCTGATTCCAGGAGGCCAGACGGTTCTCAACACAGGGACTGGGTATCAGTGCAGTGGAGAGGTTTGTTCATGTTATTCGTCTGAGCGGGCCATATGGGCAACAGAGAATTAGCTGTTTTGATAGCTAGTCCCCTCAATGGGCTCCAGATTAGCTTTAAGCTGCTTTGTTGAAGAGGAGCCACGATCTGCACGTTTCTTAGGCTGGAAGACACTAAAACAACCCTGTGCTGTCTGCTCTAGGACATGGCCTCGGGACACACCGACCAACTCGACGTGATAGCACCTGGAGGAGGGGTTCCCTGTGTCCCTTTTTGACCGTCCAGTCAGCCGATGTCTGTCCTGTCATCCCCTTGAATATTCATGTTGACTCTTCATTAAAACACCAGAACAATGGTGGTTGTCTGTGCAGCAGAGGGTGGGCAGTAGCCGGGTTCTGTGCAGCCGGCCCGGGGAACAGAGCGTCTCTTTATGTGCCGGAGAGCCCGGGACCGAGCCTGGCACTGCACCCAGAACCGGCGGGCTACAAGCGACACAGCACCGTCGCCGGCGCTGTGTCGCTTCGGTGCCATGTCACATGCCCTCATCGGTTTGTGTATTCATGTGTGTGTGTGTGTGTCTGCGTACACACATGCTAAAGGCCAAGCGTGTTAAACCGTGAGTTGCGACGAGCACAATGCTTGCTTTACAGTACATGTGTGAGGATTGAGTGTGTCTGCTGGAGTTTGGACTCAGCGTTGGACCGGAGTTGAAGCCCCAGGATGCTTCCCCTCCAATTAGCTGTAACTGAGTCCAACATGAGCCGCCCAGGGGACCAATCGCATCCGGCAGCACATGGGTCAGTGTTGGGGTGCGTGCGCGTCTGCATGCACGCTCACCAGTCTGGCAGCAGAGTTTGAATGCCTCCACTGGGGTGGCGGTGGTCAGATGATTGTGTGAGCGGAGTCTTTCGGCCTCCGTCCCGGACCGTTGGGCCAATTCACTCATTGTTCCTCAACCTTTCTTTGGCATTTCCACCATCATTTACTGTGTGGGTGGCACTGCTGGTCCCCCATGTCCTCCTCTCTCCCCTCCGCTACCGTCGCGCGGACAATGCGGGTCTTAAGCTTCAATTTGTAGACGTCGTTGTAATCTGTCGAGCTCCTCGTAGTTTCCCAGCCAAATGGGACATTTGCATAAAAATGACAGCTAAACGTACGGCTTATACTTGAAACTAGTTCTATAATTAGGACATCGCGACATCGGGGGGGAAGTCAGAGGCCCGTGACGGCCCTCAAATCATTTACGGAGGATTAAATAATTTGCCAATGTTTCACGTGGTTGCCATACCTCGGCACAATAGCCTTCACTGTTGCATGCATGCAGACTTTATGGCATGGCTAGTGCATAACTGCGGGTGGTAGGGGCTTTTCCAGCGCTGGGAACAGGTGGGGCTGGCTGACATGGCTTGGGCAAGGCCCAGACCCGGGGCCGGTGTCTCTCTGCTGCTCGGCCACATGATGAGTGGCCCAGAGCAGGAGTGGCCCAAGAACCACACAATGGGAACGGGAGAGTCACCGTTGGCATGGCGCCTGTGGGGTGAAATGCATGATGGGATGCTGGGGTGAGAACGGGGAGAACAGTGGTGGGTAATCTACTATTAAAGACGTTGTGTGTTGTGTGTTCGCGGTGTAATGCTTTATCAGGGGTGGCCACAATACGACTGTTAAACACACATGGCCTTCAGCATTAGCCTGCGTCTGATTAATCATTTATTATGTTTTTCCATGCCAGGTGTTCCTTATCTCTCTTTATGGCGTCATTACATTTTACTTTTTACATTTTAGGTCAAGTGGCTTTGTCACAGTCTGATATTAGGCGACCGTTTAATGACTGTTTATAATATAGCAGATCCATCTGAGGTATTTTTACTGTCCGTCTGTTTGGGACTGAACTGTGACGCTGGTTCATTGTTTATTTGTGGCCACCATCTAGAAAGATGTTACCCAGCTTGATATAACATGATACTTTCCTTTTTACAACTTTTTACAGCTGTATCCATAGCTGATGTGTAGCTTACCCTCAAAACCGGAAGCTGTTCATCAATAATATGAAGCTTAGGCTCCTATTAAGTCTCAAATACTGATATAAACAGATGGATTTATTCAATCTCTTGGGATATAGTCCAAAAAAAGAAAAGGTTAGGTTGGGTGACATCTGGAGTGCAGGAGGGAAGTCTTGTTACAAATTTGAACTTCATGGCTCGATGCGGTCCTAGGTGACATGTTACATGTTTTCCCAAAAGCTGAAAACACTACAGCAAACTGCTGTTATGGGCGGAAGATGTCTGATAACTATCACGCACGCTAGGACGCACGCACGCAAGGGGCAACGCACTCAATCATTCAACCGGGGAGATTAATTAAAACATGACGGGTGACATTCTGTGACGGATTGGGATTCTAGATGTTATTCAACTTTGGTGCGATGCCGTTAGGCATTCATCTTTCCGAATCCGCTCTGACAGCCTTTACTTTCTACAATAAACTGCTGAAACTCTCCCGCAGAGACACTGGTTGTTCAATGTGTTCCTTTTATAATTAAGACACCTTGAAGGAGATCAAACGTCTGACTCAAACTATCTATATTCCAAAGGTTGCAGGTGAAAGAATTAATAGGGGGAGAGACTGATGTTTGATGTATGAGAACATATTAGTGGTTTCATTTAAGTGGAGTGGATTAGGCAGAGCGATGAAAACTGGTTTCCTTGTGTACCGTGAGTTAAGAAGTAATTATGGGTCCTGGGCCTTTTTATCAGGGAAGATCCAGATCCTTGGTTATTATGAAGCACATGCTTTATCTGTTTGCATTCATTAAGGTCGGCAGTTGGTGGTTATGGTAGGATGGTGGTGTTGTGGTAGGATGGTGGTAGTTAGGGGGTAGTTACAGTAGGATAGTTGTAGTTACAGTAGTTAGTAGGTGGTTACGGTAGTTAGGTGGTTGTTACAGTAGGATGGCGGTAGTTACCGTAAGCTGCTAGTACTAACGGCTCTGGTAGGTGATGTAAGCGAGTGGTCTCTCTGGTTTTCTCGGAACAATAGTTAACTCACCTCAAGTGTCATCCACACCAAACACAAGTGAAACCAATCAGGGCAGGTTTGGCACCTATGTCGGAGCTAAGTACTGTGTTAACATAATAACAGTAAGCGCTGTTTACACTGAGACCCTTCAGGAATGTTCCGTAATGTCTACAATAAGTTTCAACGGTGTACTTACCCTTTCACTGTGTTTACTCCCCTCAGGGGGTTAACAATATTATCGCAACGCATCTCTATATTTGTTGATGCTATGTGATTGTTCTTGACGTGGTAAATAGGACAAGTAAGATTACCTGTCTGCTTTTGTTCACGGGGTGGGATCTGATGTCGGAAAAGGATTAGAACTCTGAGCCAGTCTTTAGTGTCGCTGTGAATTTACAGAGGGAGACATGCTGATGGCTGATAAGCCGTCCTTGAAGTGCAACCTGAGCTAACCTCCATTGGAGACGTCTCCTTTTGGAAGCCTGCTCGTTTCGACCCCACCTACTCCTCGGTTTTGTTCTACTTAAGCGTTAAATATGTCTCCAGAAAACCAAATTGTTGCCCTAATCCCGCGACGGCGAGGCTTCCCCCTGAGCCTCTGTTTATCGGTTACATAAACATCGTTCCCGATTCGTATTCCTCCCCCTCCTCCCTGGACACGAAGCAGGGACTCGCTGAGGCCTTTCGCAACCCAACATCTGGCTATGCCGGACCCGCCTCTCTCTCTGTGTATCACATGTTTTGTTTGGACAACCCGGCACATCTGCTCCAAACACCCTCGGACGCATCCCAGCGTAGAGCGTGGATGTTATCCGGATGCGTGTTATCCGGATGCGTGTTATCCGATCCCAGGTCTCACGATAATTGTTGATAGAAGTTGTAGTCGGACATGTCGATGTTCAGGGTCGAAAGGGTTAATTTCTTTGCATTCATGAACAGACTGCAGACACGATGAACAGATTAGCTGGGACTCGACTTTGGGGGATTCAGCAGTAATACCATTTCATTCCCAATCCGACTTCAATCATGTCCTGAAACAATAGCGTTGTTTGGCGTTTGACCTTCACTCCGCTGCAGGAAGGGTCTGATGTAAGACTCGCAGAGAGACACTCTCTTGATGTTTCGGTGTCTTCGGATTCAACATGTGTTGAGCCTGCTTGAGATCCCCTCATATCCTGCACACACCCCTCTCTCCACTCCTGAGTCACCCAAACACATTTGGCTGGGATGTAATGATGAGGAGAAGAGGAGGAAGGAGGAGGAGGAAGGAGGAGGAAGGAGGAGGGAGGAGGAGGAGGAGGAGGAGAGGT
>OOFH01061851.1:0-11974 GCA_900323355.1 Merlangius merlangus | reverse complement strand
CTGATGCAGGTTGTGCTGTGTGCCGATACAGGTTGACATGGAGCCTACAGACCCTTTTCAGCTGCTTTGACAGATTCTTCAGTGTGTTAGTCCTCTTGCACACGTCAGTCTTTGAGAGAAGGCAGCTGCCACTATAGGCTGAAGGGGTCAGCCTCGACGCTTGACCTGTAGCTCGTAAACATTTTCCTTTCTCCTAAAGAAGCGATATCTTCTTATACTTAAAGAAAGGGGAATATTGATTGTACTTGTGGCTTTTTGGTGGATGTTTGTGAAACAACTCGGACGAGCCGTTGTGAGATTTACAATGCAAACAAGTCTTTCAAATCCTTTAACCCAGATAATTTGTCTATGTCTATATGCTTGCATGTGTGGTTCCTCATAACACAGCTCATAGTTGGCATGGTGTTTACCCTGGCCTTGACCAAAACAGGAACTCTTCCTCATAGCTAATGTTACACTACTAGTCAGTTTCCTCAAGACTCATGGTTGAAATATGCCTAACTATACACACACCCTTTTCAATGCATACAAACACTCGTGTACTCACTCATACACACACTCATGCACACAAATGCAGGGGTGGACATGGGACATGTGCACTGGATTGGATCGGTCTAAAACAACCACTGGACGGAGTTTGAGTTCAGTATGCTTGTTGAATTACACTTAAGAGACAATGAGTTGTAGATTTTTTATATAAATATTCTAGCAGTCTGCTTGCACTTTGAAATTCAGCCACTCTGCAGTACAGGGATTGCAATAACAAAACTCTTGCTTGCTACTAAACTCTTGATTGCTACTAGAACATCTGCTCTCCTAATGTTGAAGAGGCTCTGCCATATAGGGATCCTCTTGAATATTAGACCACAGTAACATGCATTGTTCTTTCCACTTTCTTTGGCTCCATTAAAAAAACTTTGAATGAATACAGCTCGAAAATGAGCAAATATCTAGAACTCAAGTGTAAATACTGATGATTATAAAAGGTTATTGTGGGACAGTAAATACTTTTGACCTCAGACATGATTATTTTGAGATGATAGTGTGTGTCCAAGGTCACTGAAGTATGAAGTCCCGTTTTGGAAAGGTTGGTGTTCAGTGTGATTTCTGAGGATCACCCTCACTCTGTCACAATCAACCCTCTGTACCAGATGACGCCCTGACCTTTCCTTTCCTTTCCTTTCCTTGGAACCGGCTCAAGTGTCTGGGCTCTGATATCAGAGGGGGGTTCACGTGTGCTGGACCATTAGGCCCTCGTGCGCCAGGACGTGGACTAGTACTCCTGTCAGTTCTATTTTTGGCAGTGGGGAAGTCTGAGACACTGAAGCAGAAGGGCAGAATGGTGCATGTGAACCTTGTTCATTCAGTCAGTCCTTCCAAGTGAAGTTACTTAAATTGACTTAATATAATCAGGGTTCAATTCTGGCATTACTTGCAAAAAAATATTTCTGCAGAAACTTTTGAATAGTTACAAAGTAGAACCTGGTGATACAAGTGGAGACTAGAAGCTCACTTATAGTTGTGATCTATTTCTGTTGATCCATTCTGTTGACAATATAATAATCCAATGTCAAATCTTGACAGGGTTGCTGGAGAGGCTATGCCAGTATGCTGGGCCAGTATAAAGAGCAACAGAAGTGACACTCCACACATAAAGGGGGAAAAGAAAGGCAGGATATTGAACTTTGGGATGACTAGAATGACTCGGGACTGGGCTTGAAGCCAGGTTAGCACATTTTGTTGAACACTTCACTGTTCACTGAACACTTTGTGCATTAGCAGTGCATTAAATTATACTGATTGGCAGCCTTGAGAGCAAAGCAGTGGCCATCACGATGCAAATTAGCACTAATGAGAGGGAACCCCACACAAATGTCTTCAGTGAGTGGCTGTCTGGCAATCATCACAGATTGCTTTGTTTGCAGTTAATGTGAAGGGCTTTTTCTCTGTTGTGCTGTCGGCTTTCTGTGCTGTTCTTAACCCAAGGCAACCAGAAGTTCTGAGAGATGCAAGCACTGCTCCTGTCATCCGCTGTCACTGCAATAATGCAAATAACCTGATGCAATGCAAACCTCTGATTTGCATTAAACACTCATGCTCATACAATTCTAGCATATTTCACCACCGCCAAACCCTGTCATGTTGTAAGACTCAAGATTAATTCAACCTAAAACTTATCAGAGATCTCAGAGACTCTGAGAACTGATTCACACAGTGGTAAGGCTGTTGGAAAATACTTTGCATAGCTTTCTGCCATGTCCCTGCTTGGCAACTCTCATCAAGCCGAGTGCTGAACCCAACGATTTTGCATCGCCCTAATCATACAGGTAAAGCTACTACTGGCACTAGCCAGAGGCACTGTCTATTAAATCTTAGAATAGATGTCTCCGAAAAGGTTGGTGTTTCATTGTGTTTGTTTACGTAAGTTATTTTTTAGGCCGGATAATTCACTGTTATTACGCAACTTTGAAATCAACCACTTAGAAGTTTTATGAAATGACACCCAATGATACCAACCGTCTAAAGCTCACAGGTAAGGACTATAATTAAGCTGTTGGGCTTGAATAAGCTGATAGGTGATGCTAGGTAGGAAGGAAGTTGGCGGCTGTCCAGAGCTACACATTCACAGGTTGTTACTCTGCTGATAAGAATGAGTCAGAGTATGTGCTGATCACCATGGCAAATAAAATCAAAACAGTTTCCCACTGGTGGCTGCATGTGGAATGGTGTGTGGTTTCAGACATTGGCGGCATAGGCCTCATATTACCTCCCATTCACAACCGCTAGTTTCACAACTGAATCACTCATTTGAGTTTCATTTTACTATAATCCCTGCAACACTGCCCCTCACAGTTACATGCAGCAAAATATAGATTCCCTTTCAGCACCATGTGGTCTACCCTTCTAGTTTCTTCATATGGAGTTTGGCCAGAGCAGGGGAGACACTCACTGACAGACCAAGAGAGATGAGAAAGAAAGACAGATGCACAGAGGAAAGAGAAAATGGATCCAGGGAGTAGTAATATGATCCCATGTTCATGGTAGCTTGCAAAAGGTTAGCCATAATGCACTTCTCTTTAAATAGTTGGGTTGGAGAGATTGTAGGTTCAATGCTATTTTCAGGTATTGGGACTTAAGTATCCCTCAGCAGAGAAGCGAAGGGAACGGGGCTTCTTGCAGTTGGTTGCGTCATTTCTAATGAGTCACCCTGCGGTGGTCAGTCTCTTTCATTTCCTCCACCTGGCGGTCGCTAAGTGCCCTGCCAAACAAACACTAATATGAATAGCTTTGAGCAGTTTACCAGCTCCATTGTAAGCTGAAGCCAACATCACATCTTCTATTTACAACAGTTATTATATCTCTTCTATAATGTCAACCTATAATAGACACAATTATTACAGTCGTGAAATGTGATTTAAAAACATTGCCCAGAGGACTTAAGAGTTTTTGATTACCTATAACTCTTGGGAAACAATGCTGCACGACCGGATAATACCTGACGTGTCTTTCATTTACATCCTTGTCAAAGCCGAAGGCCTGTCTATCCATTCTGCCACTAATCGCTAAGTCACAGCCCACTTCCTAAAGTGAATGCTGTGACATGCCAAGGGGAGTGTGTGGGTGTGTCAGTAAGCCCTGGCCTGTTTGTGACTATGTATGTGTGTTTATTGGAGGAGGCGTGCGCATGAGTGTGGATGGGCGTTTCTCTACAGTCCACAGAGCAACAGGACATGTGCTCAGGCACACTGCATAGGTGTACTGTTCCATTCATTTGGTTCGCTCACTCGTATGCTTTCTAGCATTTACAAGAGGATTCAAAATGTTTTCCCTTTTCATTTTCGCGTTGTGATTTTTTTTGGACTGTGTTTTTGAGGTCCTTTGGTACTTTTTTCCATGCCATCTTTTCCTCAGAATTAGACAGAGAAGGTAGGAGGAGCTGAACGGAGTGCTGCACTCTCTTTCTCTCCCTCTTTCCCTTACTCACATACACACACTCCTCTCTCTCGCTCTCGCTCTCCCTCTCTTCCATTCTGTCATTGCCTTCTCGGCAGAACAGACTGTTCACGTCCCAGCCAGCTCGGTTGTGGAAAGAATACTTTCTTAACTGTGGAAAACCAAAACTTCTGGAAAACCTTGGAATGCCTTTTACGACATATTGTTTTTGTATTTTTAAAAAGGAAAAAGCAAGCAGAAGAAGCTAAAGAAAGACACTACAACTAAAGGAATACTTGTTGTCTAATTAAATAGCCCGTGGCAGCTGGTTTTGCCACTGGATCGTTTCACGTACCGAGTGAGGCCATTCAGTAAACTTTCATTCTTGAAGAACTTTTCAGCTCCTTGCTGTTCCTCATCCTGAAAGAGAAAGTAGAACATACAGCACAATGGTAGCGGGAATGGTGATGCCCCTCAGGGATCTGAGGGCCATCTATGAGCTCCTGTTTCGAGATGGTGTGATGGTGGCCAAGAAGGACAAAAGGCCACAGACAAAACATCCTGAGATACCAGGCATCAGCAACTTACAGGTGATGCGGGCCATGCTCTCCCTCAAGTCTAGAGGCTATGTGAAGGAAACATATTCCTGGAGGCATTTCTACTGGTACCTCTCAAATGAGGGCATTGTTTACCTACGTGACTATCTGCGCCTACCTGCAGAGATCGTCCCTGCCTCCCTACAGAGAGTAAAGAGACCAGCAGCAATGCTTCCCATCTCCCGTCGTGGTGCACAGGTCCAGACCGTTGAAGGCCCTACGTCCTATGTGCCGAAGCCTGGGGGTAGGCCTGGGTCAGAAAGCCGTGAGGGGCTAGCTGAGCGCCAGGGCTACCGCCATAAGATGGCTGAGGGAGAAGAGGAAGGGTACAGCGATAGAACCCCTAGGTTCAGAGGTCGCCCAGCTGCTGCTGAGCCAGCTAGACCAAGAGCATCATGGGAAACAAAGGACCAGCCTCAACAGCTCTATATGAAAGGCAGGGGCTTCAGCAATAGAGATGCCAATGCTGGGGAAGGCCAGGCTAAAATAACCTACATGTCTTCTCAGCAGACTGCTGCTGTCAGCAGCAACAAGCCCCTCTTCACCTCACAACAAAGTCCAGTGTCTGAGATCTTTGTTGGAAAGGCCAATGTGGTGCAGGTTAAGAAGGCTAAAGATCAAACACACTCCTCAACACAGGTAACTGTGTGTGAGAGTGTATCCTCAAAGGCTTTTCTTCAGTTCTCTGCCATCGAAACAAAGAAAGACAAGGCTAAAGAAGAACTTATACAGCATAGTGAAATTAAATACTCCTCTGCTCCTCTCACAAAAAAAGTGAAAGAAGAGAAGAGTAGTGTGGAAAATGCCTCTCTACCAATTAAGGTTGCAGAGGTGAAGGCCCCTGTTGAAACTGTAGTTGTTAAAGAGAAGCCTCAGAAGGTAACTAATAGGCCTGGACATCAGGAGATCCCTAAACTTTCTGAAGATCACAACACCACCAGCAAGCCTGCTATCTCCACTCAAACCCCCAGAGAGATTAAACAAGAACAACAAGCAGTAAAGATGGTTCAGGAACCAATTGGACCTGCACAAAGGACCACGACAGCTGAATGTTCTATCACTAGAACTGCCAAAGTAACTACAACTCAGGGCAAGCTCAATCCTGTAGCTGAAAAGACCCCAAACAAGCCGCTTCTGAAACCAGATCCCATTAAGGAGGAAAAGCGATCAACAATTGTAGTAGCTCAGAAGCTTGATGAATCTCCAGCAGAGAGTCTCCCTGTAAAAGCTTTGCCGCAGAGGGTTGATAAAGAGATTACTTTGGAACCCCCCACATCAGTAGTTGAAACTGTCTGGAAAACAGTGGTTATCTCATCACAAACGAGCACTGCTATGGAGACAAAGAGTAAAGGAGATATTATAGAGAGAAGTGTGGAAGAACCTGAAAAACCATTGATGTTTTCTGAAGTTTCTGCTCCCTTGGACCAAAAAGCTGGATTGCTGAAAAATGAATGCTCTCCTGATCAGAATAAGGCTAGCATTGTCTTAGCAGAGATTCCCGCTGGAGAAGACATAGAGAATGAAACAAGCTCCAAATTAAAAAAGAAAAAAAAGAAATCCTCACGTGAGAAAGCTACGATACCCAAGGCTGCAGAGATACCTTGCGTCAAGATGACTGCAGATAAGGCTCCTGTCAACCAGGCGTCATTGGATGTTACACAAGATACATCTGAAACACCAACACTGCCACCCAGAGTTCACCTTGAGGGACCGTCAAATGCTGAAAATAAATTAGAAGCCAAAACGTCTGAGGTGAATTTATCTCCTGAACCAATTGTGGACCAGACTGTCTCTAAATCATGTGTTGCTCTCGCTGCAGTGCCCCCAGTGGAGATTCAAGGCACTGCAGAAGTGAAAGACAAGGTTGAGGGAACAAGTTTTAGCAAAGTTCCACAAGGACCACTTTACTCAAAAGATGGGGTCACCAACACCAACCTGACTTTAAAAACCCACCAGGAAACTTCAACATCCGAAACAGAGATAGTGACTGTCACTAGAATGGAAACTGTAACTGTGCACAAGACGGTAACTGTTGAAGAGACTCTAGAAAGCACTAAACCTGTTGAGAAAGTCACTGTAGTACTTTCAGGATCAAAGGAAATGATTGAGGAGTGTGAGGTGAAAGCCCCTGCTGCATTAAGCATTGTGGTTGAGGAATCTTCGAAAGGCAAAAAGAGAGGGAAAGCGAAAAAGGAAGCTCAGGCCCGCATTCAAGCAACCATAAACACAGAGGCTGTCTCCCCTCCTGCAGAAGAGCCACTTTCCTCCACTGATGTACTTTCTCTGCCCCAGGCCATTGCTCCCACTGCCGTGGTCACAGGGCAAACCGATGGCCATCCAACGATTACTCCTGAAAGAATGTGCAGTGAAGAAATCAGACAGGCAACAGCTGTGTTCACTGAGGCCCCGGCAGACAAAGGGGAGGAGGAGCCAGCTCCGCTCTCTGTGAAAAATATCAAGCAGGAGGTCCCGAAACCAAAAACATCCTCCTCTGTGAGGGAAGCACCCACAGCCAGAGATTTAGCGTCAGCAGAACCAGCAGTAGCTGCAGAGCCGACTGGAGCAAAGGCACAGGCCAATCCATTTCTCAAGCAAGGGGAGATTACAGGAGCTGCAGAACTACATTGTGCTGCTCAGGCAGGAAAGCAGAGGGCAGAAAAGAAAGCGCTCTCAGTCCCCCAGGCCCCTGCGCCACAAGACCAACAAAAGGACTTGAAGGAGGACACACCCTCTGTCACTGCCACACCTGATTCCTCCCAGGCACACCTCGTGGACAGCTGTCATTCTCTTGGTCCAGAAGCAGACGAGGCCAACATGAGGAGGAAGATTGTAGTCGTGGAAGAGATCATTGAGGTGAAGCATATAGCTGGCCATCAAGATGGGGACCAACCACCTTCAGCAGCTGTCAAACCTGAGGGGGAGGTGGAGGAGGAAGAGGAACTGGACCTGGACGTCCTGGAAGAACTTGCCATTGAACGAGCGCTCTTGAACGCCGCTCCGCCTGTGTGTGCATATGGCGCCTCACATGAGGAAGACTGGGACCATGCTCTGGAGGATCCTGAGGAGAAAACCTGGCCTAACTTCATAGAAGGTTTGATTGTTTAATATCTTGCCAGTTGTACTTCTTGCTGCCACTGTCCTTTAGTGTTTCCTTGTGATGTCATTTTTGGTGCTTGGTTTTCCTTACTTCTATGGAGGGTGGGAGGTTTAAAGGGGGCTATTTATTTCCAGCTTACAAATCTTCCAGAGCCTATGATATGTGTTTTGCACTCTGGATTTGTGTGTTGGAAGTATCTTTTACCTCTCTTTAAAGTGCTCAAATGCTACATTGTTTTTATTTAGAAGTCAGTACAGTAATTAAGTTTGCTAACTCTCTTCTGTTTTTCTGAGACACTGACAAGCCATGTATTGCACATTGGCGTACAGCCCTCTGGTATTGATCTTCATTGGTACAATTACAAATACATCATACTTTGAGATCAAGACATTTTTATAGCCATTTCTTAGTGTTGATAGGTTCAGTCTTCAGGTTAGTACACTGAGCTATGCAGGGAGGGGTGGGTCACAACAGCAATCTCAGGGGCCATCTCGCTAGGCTTCCCAGCTGAGATGATCCAGACTTGTGATGACTTCAACAAGGTGGGGCTGTTAGCTAAGCTGTAGCCCTGCCCGGCCCCTATGGAGATGGATGTGCGTGATACAGTTTTAGGCGTAACATTTGAGAGAAAAGGGTTTGAAACTTTCTCTGCTTCTCTTCCAGAGTAACACAGTGTTCCTTGCACTTTCAATTCTGAATTGTTCTTGGTTTCTCTCCTCCTATGGGAAGATATACTTGTTCTAAATCTTTTTCAGTTAGAATACAGGAGGTATGCAAACAAGACATTATCATTACCTGCCTGCCAGACAGTTGCCAAAGTCAGTTGCCAACGTCAATAGCCTGATGTTGGCAATGGCAACAACTACAATTTCCAGAATGTTCAGAACACATTATCAAAACAAGTCAGTGGTGGTCTTTCAGAGGTAGACACACACAAATGTTTTTGTCATATTTAAATGTAATGTCTTCGTCTGACTGACCGGGGGTTGGGTCTGGCATTCCACAACATTTAACAAACTGAATAAAGCATTGTGACTGACATCTCGCTTGGAACTACAGAGAAGATAGTGAAATGCACAAGGGCGTTGCCTGTTGTGGGTGTGAGTGAGTGAGAGGGAGCAAAAGAAAGTCAGGAAGTTGGAAGACTTTGCTCACAGTTGCATGGGTGTGTTTATTTGGTTCCACACATGATGGCTCAGTCTGGATCAAATTAGTGGCCCTGTTCTCATATTCAACTGTTAGTCATAATATAAGCAGTTCCTTTGGCATTGAGATGAAATGCATATTTAAAAAATGATGTATCAAACCCAAACTAATAATGCATTCATTGTGAGAAGCACTGCATTCAGTAAACATAGTTAATGACCCATGTTAATACCCTCTATAAAAATAATCTATTAGTCATAATGCAAATGAGTGCTAACATTGAATTTGTCTCTTGCTAAGCTGGTTTTGTTCAACTGTTGGCTGTTCTCTCTGTGATATATGATGCTGACTGATCTGACAGTGGCCTGCCGCAGCGTTGTCCTAGCCAGTGTCCACTGTATTGGCTAACTCACTGCTGACATCTACTGACCGTTAAGAGTTAGTAGAGGTCTAACACAGCCTATATTTATACAACAAATACATACAAACATGCGTGCATTTTCTACTCTGAATAGCATTGCAAAAAAGTCTTGTTGTGATCCCATGTTTCATGCAGAGATTATTGCATAATTTGGGTCACACCCTTAAACAGTGTTTAATGGCGTCAATGTTACCTTTCAACTTTTTTCAGTCTCTTTCTCTGTCTCTTTGTATACATCTCTCTCACTGTCTCACTCTTTCTGTCTCCCTCACTTTGTCATTATTGTTTCACTATTTCTCTCTGTCTGTCCCACTATCTCTCCTCTCTCTCTCTCTCTGTCTGTCCCACTATCTCTCCTCTCTCTCTCTCTCTCTCTCTCTCTCTCTCTCTCTCTCTCTCTCTCTCTCTCTCTCTGTCTCTCTTTATCTCTGTCTCTCTCTCTCTGTCTCTCTGTCTCTCTCCCTCTCTCGCCACTCTGAGTCACCAGAGCACTTCCTTGTGGAAGCTATCTCCAGGAAAATGTCCTCCTATTTGATCCTATCTCCGACTCTGATTTCCCTCTCATTGTTCTTTACAATGGGATGTTTTCATGTTTTCAAGTATGGAAAATAAACAAGCAACTCAATATTCTACACACGAACATGAACCCGATAGAGGGGCTGGTGACGCTGGCGGGCTTTTCCCCGCAGAGCTGGTCATGTGACTGGAAACCAACGCGATTGTTCCAAATCCCTGTTTCATCAACATTGGGATGGAAAGACAAAGAGCATTAGGCTAACGCTAGCTTTGCCCCCTGCTAATCTTTGATTGTCGTCACATGGTTTGATTTCACAGGGTTGTATTCCACGTGTTTATCGGCATGAAGAGGTTTTCAGGACAGGAGAAGGGGGAGGGGTCTGCAAGGTCATTGCATAATAGTCCCAAGTAGAGCAGGGCAGCAATGTGAGAGATCAGACAGCATGGCTGCACCTCAGTCTCGGATCCGGCGATACTACTCTGCTGTTGCAACACCTCTTGCGGCAGGCCACATAAAGCCTGTGCAGGAAATCAAAAACTGAAAGGGAGGGAGCTACGCCTTCTTTCCCTTTTTATTACGGAGATATTCGAGTGATAAAAACTCATTCACGTATCAATATTAGTAGGTATTCCTACAGATTCCATTTCACAGAAAAAATTTACAGACACCATTAACATTTAAACATTGGTCGAAACAAATATGAAGCAAAAGAAAGTTAAACGTTCCATCCACCCAGCTGAATCAAACATTGTCAAAGTTTGAATGATATTAAATATAGTATATTTAGATCAGACTAAATACGAAACGTCATGTAGCAAAAGCGGATGAACTCTGTTGGTCTTTATCGTTTTCACGTCTGTGTGCATTTTAATTTGTCCCACTTGTTGTTCCAAATGTTGATCCTAATCTTGTTATGGGATTCCTCTACAATCCAATGCAATTAACCTTGTGATGCATGAAATCATGTTTTAATCAAACAATCCCCCCCCCCTCCAAACCACTCACAACCAATCCAGCGTGTGTGTGTGTGTGTGTGTGGCTTTAATGTACATCGCTGCCAATAACACCAATAATAGACATTGAACCCAAGCTGAACCGCTGCGTGATAGAAGGAAATCATTATCTACATGCCTGACTCTACGCTCTTCATGGAAAGCTTTGAGTGGCACACCCCCCGTAGTCAATGGAGTGCCGCTAGCCTACATGCTAAAGGCTACCATCCGTGTCACTCATCATCACCACCACTGTCAACACATCTCGTCTGTTTGGCAGTCAGACATCCTTTCCCAGGGTCACCCCCTGCAAAAATGGACCATTTCAAGCTAATCCTCAGGCTAATTAAAGCAGTGTTGGGGGAGGGGGGGGGTCATAGCCTTTGTGATGTAATTTTGCACATAGGTTTCAGCTAATTCAATGAACTATTAATGGGTCATTGGAGAGCCCATCCAGATGCTCACTGTGAGGGTCCATTTGCCTGTTCAAATATCAGCTACAGGAGGGGGCAGAGGTCAGTTTTCAAATGGCCTCTTGTGGATATCGACCTCTTAATGTTTTCTTTGTATTTCAGGACTTGCTGTGTTAAAGGCATGATGCCATTAGCGTCTTAAGGGTGGGGTATGTATTTCGGTTTTACTGTTACTTCGGAAAGCAGGACCTGGACTGGATGGAGCAATGTAGCTGGGGTAGAGCTGGGTTCAGGTAACTGTGTCCATGACTTCCTCTGTCAAAGGTGGGAAACTTTTGTGGTTTGTCCTATTTCCTGGATATTTTGGGAAAATCTGTTTGCTGTTACCAGCTCCTCTGACCTTTAAATGTGACTCTGATAGTGACCGTTGGGTATATGAGTGAAAGTGCATGAATGCACGTATACGGTTTTAAAATATTTTATTTAACACGTTATTGTACTGTTCTTTAGATTTCATGATAAACATATAAACATATGTCATAGTATATCATATGGGTGGTGATTAGTTAATTACCCTGAACACCGTTTAAACTTCAGATAAGAACACTAAGCATTGTGGGTACTATTTGTCCCTGCGGATCTCAGAAGGTTCAACCCATTTATTGAATGAGCTGCACCAGGGGAGCTTTAACTGAAAAGTTGGGGAGATAGAGTTGTGGCAGATAGTCGAACAAGCATTCTTTTTTCGAAATCCATATCCATCTCTCTCAGTGCTGAGATATCGCCATGTCATTGATGAAAGAGAGAGAGAGAGAGAGAGAGAGAGAGAGAGGAAGCGAGCATCATTATATCACCCTAC
>OOFH01061849.1:3875-14036 GCA_900323355.1 Merlangius merlangus | reverse complement strand
GCGGCGGTGTAGGGGATGAGGTGTGGGATGGAGCTGTGGAAGAACGAGGGGGACAGGTTTGGGGAGGGAGAGAGAGAGGCACAGCGGGAACTGCCAAGCTCCAATGTTGGCATCTTATTATCCACCTGTAATACACAAGCATGCACGTGAACACACACACACACACACACACACACACACTCACACAAACACTCACAAAAACACGCGCGCACACATACAGCGAGTGAGACACACATATACACACACACACACACGCATGCAAACACACACGCACATACACACAGACACACACACACACACACACAGACATACACATACAGAGAGAGAAAGAGAGAGACACACACACAAACACACACACGCACAAAAAACAGATAGAGAGACACATACACACAAACACACACACACTCACAAACACACGAGAGACACATGCGCACACATATTTTTCCGTGCAAACAATGTTGCTTTTACTTAATCATACTCATGGGACTGTATTATGTTCTACAGAAGTACAATGACAACATTAAAGAGAGATTTAGAGAAAGAAGAGAGAGAGAGAGAGAGAGAGAGAGAGAGAGAGAGAGAGAGAGAATTTTTATTTGAGGGTGTTACCTGTGGGTATATCGGAGGCTGTATTTGTCTGTCTAATGAACTGTTGGAACCAGACTTGGTTGCACTTTCGGCCGAGATAGCTGCAAGGGCTTCTGGGAGATTATCCTCATCTTCATGGTTGCTGTCAACCAACCAGATCATTAACCACAAATAAAGTCAACATTAACCCCAAGTAACACATCTAGTTATGTATGCACAAAGATACCATGATAAAGCCCTGAATTAATAGATGAGGAAAGCAGTTATCCACCGATCATACGGTTGGTTAGTGCATTCCACTGTCAGCCGAAAAGGTTGTGGGTACAAGTCCCTGCAGCCTATGAGCAAGACACATAACATGTGTGTGTGTGTGTGTGTGTGTGTGTGTGTGTGTGTGTGTGTGTGTGTGTGTGTGTGTGTGTGTCTCTCTCTCTCTCTCGCTGTGTGTGTGTGTGTGTGTGTGTGTGTGTGTGTGTGTGTGTGTGTGTGTGTGTGTGTGTGTGTGTGTGTGTATTTTCATCTGTACCGGTATGCATGTATATATTTGTGTGTGTGTGTGTAAACAGGGTTCCTAGTCTGTGGTTCCGGGGCCTGGTCTGTCAAAATGCCGAGCCACATCAAAGCCCTGTGGAAGTCCTGTCTGGTGATCCCTTGCAGCTTTGAGTACAACAAGTACCCCCCCAAGGTCCCGGACCGCGTGGTGTGGTACCAGTACGCCCGGTCCGGCTACCCTCTGGTCTACGATGCCTGGAACAATAGGAAGGTCATTCCGACGTTCTTCGGGAAGACCAGTCTCGTGCATCCGGGGACCCGGAACTGCAGCCTCCGGATCTCCGAAGTGGACAGCAGACTCCACATGAAGAGGATCTACACCTGGGTGGACCCGGAGAATGTGGGGTGGAGGACCTACAAGTTCTACGACACCACCGTCACCATCCAAGTGGAAGGTGAGTGAGGGGAGGGGGCTTTGGACCACTGTGTGTCCACGTGTGTGTTTGTGATGTGTGTGTTCATTATGGGTGATTATGATGAGTGTGTTCATTATGGGTGTTTATGATGAGTGTGTTCATGATGTGCGTGTTCATGATGTGATCTTTCTGTGTTTTCATGATGTGCGTGTTGTGTGTGTCCAATATCTCGGTTCCTTGAGTGTTTGGGTACATGGTGTGGGTGTTGTGTGTTCATGATGTGTTCTTTGTGTGTGTTCACGATGTTTGTTATGTGTGCTTATGATGTGCATGTTCATGATGTGCGCGTTCATTTTGTGCGGGGTCATGTGTGTGTTCATGATGCGTGTTTATGACGTGTGTGTTCATAATGTGTGGGTGTTGATGTGTGTGTTGTGTGTTCATGATGTGTTCTTTCTGTGTGTTCATGATGTGTGTGTTGATAATGTCGGTTCATGGAGTGTGCATTCACGATGTGTGTGTTCCCGATGTATGTGTCGTGTGTGCTTATGATGTCTGTGTTGTGTGTGTTCCCTCCAGAGACAGCCACGCTCCCAAACATTAACATCGACGGGGAGATGAAAGTCGGCCAGTCAGTGAGAGTCCAGTGCAGTGTGGTCCACACCTGTCCCACCTACCCTCCCACCCTGAAACTCAACATCGAAACTGAGTCGTCCAAAGTGGTCAGCGAGTTGCTGCAGGACGGCACGGCCCGGACCAACCTTACCGCCTCCCTGCACATCGAGATCCCCAAGCAGAGGGTGGAATGCTCCGTCCGCCATCATGGAGGTCTGGAAGCCACGGCGTCTGCTAGCTTTGAAGCGGAGTGTAAGTTAACATATACATTTTACATTAAGGCCATTTAGCAGACGCCAGGTTAACCCAATCCCCGTATACGACAAAGATAGCTAGGATAAAATGTTAAAACAATGCTAAGTACCAGGATGTACAACATACATAAGTGCGTAAGAGGTGTAGGGGTGTGGGGGGTGAGTATAAGTGCTGTTAGCACGTTGCGGACGTCACCATGCTTATCAGACTTATTAGTGCAATCACTTAGCTGTTGTATGGTTTCTTTCGAGCCACTGGGCGGCATGTGGCCCAGGAGGTAGAGCGGGTTGGCTGGTAAGAAGAAGAATAGAAGTTAGATCCCAGGCTCCCCCTAGTGTGTCGAGGTGTTCCTGAGCAAGACAACTCACCCCTTACTGCTCCCAGACGAGCTGGCGGTGTTGTAAAGCGCTTTGAGTGGCCACTGGTTAGAAAAGCGCTGTGTAAATGCAGTTCATTCCCCCATCCTCCATCCTCCCAGGCTCCTTCCAGCATCTGAGCATCGTGCCGCCGTCAGACCGGATGTTTCCAGAGGGAAAGGTGAGCAGTGTCTCCTGTTCCATGGAGTACAGCTGCCCTTATCACATGCCCACCCTAACCTGGAACTACGAGGGCATGCCGGCCACCCAGACAGTCTCCAGGGTCGTGGACGGCCGCCTGAGGGCGCAGTCCGAGCTGAGCTTCACGGCGGCTGCCCAGGACCAGGGTCGACCGCTGACCTGCTTTGCGAGCATCACAGGCGGCCGCCAGCAGGAGGAAAGCATAACCATACAAGTCAAGAGTGAGTAGAGACACGGACACACCTTGTGTAGGGCCTCTCCCCAGGTCTACGGAGGCGGATTCGGTTCCACATGTGATTATTATTTTGGAGTTTTGTCTTTAAAGTCGGAATCTCTGACTCTAATCTCAGAACACAGAGTTTAAAGTCTGAACTAAAAAAGAATGCACTTCTAATGGTTTTTGGAGTTCTGACAGTAATCTCAGATTTCTGACTTTGAAATCAGAACTCTTTTTATTCTGGATTAAAGTCAGAATTCTGACTTTAATCAAACGTCAAAAGTGTCATATCATATGGTTCCCCATCAATGGGCTATCTGCAAGGTTTGATAGCCAAATGTTAGAATAAATTCTCATACAGTAGTTTAATGTTTGAAGTTTCTTTGCTGCAGCTGACAGAACATTGACTGATGTTGGTTTGTACACTGTGGCCATTTGGCTGTTTCTTCTCCCCTAAAGGGTCCATACTCTCTCGCGACTGGTCCTACGAGACCCCTGGTAGCATCACCGGCCTGGTGGGCTCCTGTGCCGTGATCCCCTGCACCTTTACCTACACCTCCACCCGGCCATCGGGCCTGGAGGTGAAGTGGTACCTGCTCCAGCCCAACGCGTACCCACAGGTGTTCCCCCGGACACAGGGCATGGCCAACAAGTACGTTGGGAGAACCAGTGTGCCTGGGTCGGTGTACCAGGGGAACTGCAGCCTGTATATAGAGAGGCTGGATATGTCCCTCGACCAGAACCGACTCTACCCCTGGGTGGATAAGAACCCAATCACGTCCTACCACGACCACAACCTCTACGATAGAAGCTCTCAGCTCCGGGTCACAGGTAAGAGAATCCCTCTGTGTGGTGGTTAAACTGAAGAGATGGAAGGCTGAACCATAGAAGACGGAGTACTGTCATGGAAATATCTGTTGTGTTTCTGTAGATTAAACATCAATGTTGTTACTATTGATAAAACATAGATGATGGTTTATAGACTAAGTCTATAGACTAAATCTATGATATCAATGTTGTGTTTCCAGATTAAACCCTTGTGTTTCCATAGATTAAACCCTTGTTTCCATAGATTAAACCCTTGTGTTTCCATAGAATAAACCCTTGTTGTGTTTCCATGGATCGAATACTTGTGTTGTTGTGTTCCCTTTGTTGTGCTTCCATGGATTAGATCCTTGTTGTATTACCATACATTAAACCCTTGTTGTGTGTCTATAGAAATCGCTCAACGGCCACAGGTGAAAATGAACGGTGTTCCCCGGGTGGGAAAAGAGATGAAAGTATTCTGCAGTGTCCGGCATTCCTGTCCAGCCGCACCCCCCATCCTCACCCTAGACGCTGCACCATTGGGCCAAACAGTGGGCCCGCTCTCGGAGACAGCGGTTTCCCACGGCGTGTGGGAGAGGACGCTCGAACTCACCTGGACGGTGCGAGAGGAGGACGTTGGAGTGGTCTGCACTGTGCGGCACCCGGGGGGTCAAACGGCCACGACCAACCACCGGATTAAGGCCGAATGTGAGTGATGCCGCCGGGAGCTAGCATCAGGATGATCGTGTGGAGACATTCAGACCTAAACCTAGCCATCCACGGGCGGCTTGTGGCTCAGGAGGTAGGGCGGGTCGGCTGGTAACTGGAAGGTTGCTAGTTTGATCCCCTTCACCTCCTAGCTGGGTGTCGCGGTGTCCCTGAGCAAGACAGCTCACCCTAATTGCTCCCGACGAGCTGCCTGTCGCCTTGCACGGTTGACATCACCGTCCGTGTGTGAAGCATGAGTGGGTGAATGTAAGGTTTTGAGTGGCCACTGGTTAGAAAAGCGCTGTAGAAATGCAGTCCGTTTACCATGAATCACCCCTCCCATCAGGTCCATTTCATGACATCGAAATGTCCGAGCAGCCAGGGGAGTTGATGGAGGGCGTGGCGATGCATGTGACCTGTTCCGTTTCCTACACCTGCAAAAAGGTGAACCTGGCCATCACCTGGAACTACAGTGACATGCAGAGCTCCAGAACCACCCTGGAGACCTCGGGAAACACGTTTACAACCACGTCCAACCTAACCTTCGTTCCCAGTCTTGAGGACGATGGTAAACTCTTGACCTGCACCGCCCAGTTCACCCCTGGCGGTACCTTCTCAGCCTCCTCAAGCCTACGTGTGAAAAGTGAGTTGCCGCAAACCCCTTATGTCCGTTACTTTTGTAAATATACTCTGCACATTTTAAATCATGTGTTTTTTGTTCATCTTTTAGAATATAAGCAGCGGTTTGTGACGTTGGACAGTATAGATGACAGTAAGTGCATTCATATTCCATTGGGTTATGTTGACTTGATCACAGCACAGTTGAACAGTAGGCCTACAGTATAAGTGACTGAACAGGTGGTAGGCCTACAGTATACACGTAAGTGACTGTGGAATGGTATAGTATGACTGATTACCAACAGGATGTAGGCCTACAGTGTGGCTGATTGCCACAAGAGGTTTTTTTTATGACTATGACTTGTTTTTCCTAAGGTAAGAGTTATTGCCAAAGGGCTACAGGCCTACAGTTTGACCAAATGTCAACAAGCTGTAGGCATACAGTAGGACTCAACAAGCTTTAGGCCTACACGATCAGTGACCGTCCCCAGGCTCTGGGCCTGCAGTTTGACTTGTTCCTCTGATCACAGAGTCCACACGCCTGGCTGCTGATGTCCTGCCCAAAATCACAGCGTTACCTCGCTCCTGCGTGGTTATACCCTGCTCCTTCCACATGCCGGACCACCCCATTACTGACCTGCGGGGCATCTGGTACAACCGGGAAGGGGGCCGTGTCTACCATGGGGGCCAGAGTAATGTGCTGACCCATTTCAAGGGCCGCACTAAGTTACTGGGCGCTGTCGGCCATGGAAACTGCACCCTGGAGATCGATGACATCAAGCCTTTCGACAATGGTCCCTTCTGTTTCCGTGCCGAAGCTGTATCTGGCAAGGCCAAATACAGCTTCAACGACAGTTGTGTGTTTATCGCTATGCAAGGTATTCAGCCTTGTATGTTGTACGTCCTGGCACTAATTGTACAAACTTATTGTATGTTGTACGTCCTTGCAGCTCAAAAATAGTACTTAGCATCGTGTAGCATACTATTCTATCTATATTTGTTGTATACAGGGAATGGGTTAACATATTGTTAAGTGCTTGGCACTTGGTTCTATTATCATCCTTACAATACAGACAGCAATATATTGTTGTTACTCTTTCTTCTGACAAATGTAGGCTACTTATTGTATACAGCTTGGATAAAAGCGTCTGCTAATTGCCCTAAATGTAAATGTAAACGTTCTTCTTTTGGGGAGCAAATGGTTAATCAGTGTGAATCCGGGGATGAGGAACCATGACTGAGATTCTGTTTGGTTTCGGAACTCAGCGTCCCCAGAACGGCCCCGGCTGACCGCCGCTCCAACCGACGTCGACGCGGGATCCGCGATCAACGCGACCTGCTCCATAAACCACACGTGTCCCTCACATCCGCCTGGCCTGACGTGGAGCCACCCCACAAATACCGCTGCGATCGGGCACACCTGTATGGGACAGGGCGTCTGGGAGACCTCCTCCACCGTGACTCTTATCCCTGAATCGGGAGATGGAACCAAGAGCCTGTCTTGTACCGCCACCTTCTGGGGAAAGAGAGTCCAAGTCGCCAGCGTCCAGTTCACCGTGAAGGGTCCGAGCACCGTGTCTCTGTAGAGATTGGGTATTTTCTGCAAACGCGCAATTTGATTGTGTTGCTCACGCTTAATTTATTTATATTTGCCTTGAACAGGGTCGCTGATGTTCCAGTTGAGAAGCTCTATGCCCGTAACGATACCAGCTTCTGTGGTCCTCATTGTCGTCCTTCTGGCCACCGTCATCGCAGTTTGCCTCCGGAGGAAATGGTATTGTAACCCTTATTTTTGTGTGGAAGCGAATAATAAGGAATAATAAGTACATACAGCTCTATGCGTTTATGTCTTCTTTAATTATAACCAACACGGCAACAGAGTAGGCTACACCTGCATGTGCTCGGTCACTCTTCAATTGATCCGCCCAGTTAACTTTTCTCCCCTAAACAAAAGGTGGGTAGTAGGCCTAGGAACAAATATATTCTCAACAAAAGGTCGTAACACTATCTATTTAAATGTTACCCAAAAATGTATAGATTAAATAATTATAAAATAATTAATCTCAACATTATAATTTTAAAGAAAATGAAATACTGTAAACAATGTGAATTATAACGTGACAGTATGTAGGCCTATGTTCACGTTTTTTCAAGTTTGAGCTACATTTATTCATACTCCCATGGGCGTCGCCACAATATATTTTGGCGGTAGTGGTAGTTTGGACCCCCCCTCCCCCAGCATCAAAATGCCTTTTAAGTGACTTCATGAAGGTGGTTGGTCTTTGCAGGCACTAAAATACAGGCTAAATATCAGAAAGAAAGCCTTTTCAGCTAAAGCTGGACATTTTGACAATGACTGATTGCTGAAGTCTGTCGTTAATCCGACTCTCAACATAGGCTTGGTTCGGTGCATGTTTTGAATATGCGTGCGTCATGCGGCTGTTTTGTTAGGAAACCAGAAAAACGCGAGTAGATTTCTATTGATATTTGTATACCCCAAAATATGTCCCACAGGCCAACAAACTTGTTAATCTATAGTAGGGCTACTTGTTATTTATGTCATGCGATCCTGCTAATGTATTTTTGTATTTTTTTAAAACTGTATTAGCAGGTATCGGTATAGGGAAATAATTATTATTCATCTCTATTTATTTTTTAGCAAGAGACAAACTGAACACTTTTCGAGCCCCCCTCCTCGACCAGAGAAAAGGTAGGCCGTATCATTATAGGCTTGTACCTTTTAATCGTTTAGGAGAAAGAGTAATGTGGTAAACAACATCCATGCACTCAACCTTTCTTCTCCACTTTAAATTGTTTGAAACTTTGAGTTTGGTTAATTGTTCCTTTCTCAGAAGCCCAGTGGGGGGACGGGTGAAGTGGAGAATGACGTCATCCTAGGACCTCATCACTGGCAGACTAATAATGTACTACCGACCTAGTCGAGAAAAACCTTCAACCACTCACAAATTAACATTGAGACATGATATGTGATCGACCATCACGTTGCTATTTTGGTTGTTTATGATATTCAGACAGGGGTGTTGCACAAAACTCTTGGTGCCATACAAAAGCAGCCTCTGTTGGCTCTCTTCCTCTCTTGATCTATGCATCTCTACATTTTAAATCTTATTTACAATTAATTGGGCTAACACAAACACCTCGTCTCAGCAACACCAGGAGATGAAGAGGGACACTCTGTGGCTGTTTCTGAAACTAAGGGCCATGCCTCTCATGTGCTTTGCTATGTATTTTTTTTTCTTTATTTGATAGATGTCTTTGATATAACATTATAGGTATAATGCTGATGCATTTATGATATTGATAAATCAGGATATACACTGCAATTATGCTCCAAGCTAGATCCCTCGCTAACTACCTTCAATCTATACTGTGAGTTGTTCTCCCTCAGCTTGCTTTTTGTGGACCTCGATTCCCTTTTCTTGGGGAAAGATTACTATTGTGTTGCAAATTAGCCCTCACTCATCCCGCGACTAGCTGCGTTCGTTTTTGGGCATCCTCGCAGCTCAGTGGTGTGATAATCCATTTGGTGCCTTCTGTAAGTGTAAAGTGAGCCTCCACTACTTTGTTTTATAACCAACTCAAACGTTTTATTCAGCAAATTTAAAATTACATTACTTTGAAACAGAATATTCCAAACAAAGAAAAACATTTTCACCCTATGCTTTGTGGGAACTGGGTGTGTATATACGTTTCATGTAATAATTTTTATATATTTTATATCTATAGTAGGGTTGTTTTCTTTCTTAGTTTCTCAGTGATTCATGTTTGGTTGGATAATTGTGTTTCTGCCTTGTTACACCCTTTAAATGCAGGTTTTCAAACACTCCACACCCATCTTATTTCATTAAAATCAGTAAAGTGTACAAACTTAGTAACATGATTTCATTTAGTTTTCAGAAGGTTGTTTTTTCATTCAACGCTGGACCATTAAAGCTACCCTCTAGTAAATCGGTCTCTGCTCTTTGACTTGTCTTAACTACTGCAATCCTTTAATTAACGATGAAGGATGTAGCCTAAACAAATAGACCATAACATAAATACCATTCTCCGCAACAAGAAACAAACTCTGATGAAAAATCTGGAAACATTAAATTAGGTCACAAGTGCAGGCTGGAAATGTATTTTTTGCATTTTTAAGAGGTTTAAAAAAGTATTTTGACCGCGCGCTTATTAAGTCTAGTTCATTGTTATTTACGTTTACTCGTTACCTATAAAGGTTTTCTCGTTTCCTTGTAATATTGTCTTAATTAAGAAGACAGTTTGGTTCTTTTTTGTATGGTAAAATAAACGCAATCATTTTTTAAAGTCGCGAGTGCTTGAAATCTTTGGAAGCGAGTCGAACTGACCTCGTCTTCTGTACCCACAGCTCAAACGAAGAACAGCCGAGACACCAACATACCGAGGCTAATTCATCACCATGGCCAGCACTTTGAAATCACGGTGCACAAAAAACCACACACATTGACAAATTAATTCCTCCTCGAACTACAATACAATTTCAAATGCACAATAAAAATCCTCTAAAAACAAAAAAACAATCACACACTTTTGATAAGTTTACATATTGAAGTAAAGGCAATTTGCACTGGAAATGTTACAGACAACCTCTGCAATAATACAAATGACTGAATATCCACTTGGCCCGAATTAATTACTGGAAATAATAATCAAGGTGATTAACAAAGGCCTACCTTACATGAAAACTAAATCCATTCGTCTGTCTTTCTTTGTGAAGTGGGCGATGGCAGCGTCATAAAGTTTGTCCTTTGACTTGAGCTTCAAAATAAGTCCTTTCTCTATGGACATCAGTGCCAAAGCTCCCAGGTGATCATGTCCAGTTCTGTTTCTGGCGTACGTCTTGATGCGC
>OOFH01061848.1:0-12378 GCA_900323355.1 Merlangius merlangus | reverse complement strand
ATCTTAACCGAGGTGTCTACATAGAAGGAATAACGTGAGCTGACCTCAAGTCGGATTGAAATCCACCTTCCCTTTTTAACTGGTTTTACATGTTGTAAGGCAACACAAGGAAACGCGAGAGGAAAAGTGGGCCGTTGGAAGGTTGACAAAGCACAGAAAAAAAAGAAAAAAGAAAAGCTGTAATTTCAAGCAGTAATCTTGTGGGAGTAGGGTGGCCTTTAACCAGATCTGAGCCGTTTCAGGCAGCCCCACCCAAGCCTGGGAGGGTACCACGTTTAACTCCAGTCTGCGGTCTGGTCCCAGCACCACCAAACAGGCCCTCAGAACTGGCCCGGTACAGGTCGCTACATGCCAAACACATTCCACCAGCGAGGAACAGCACATCCTAATGATCAGCCTGAAATATATTAACTTAAGGCTGATCAAAGTGATTAAGTTCAGAATGTTGGCTTCATCAGTGTGTGGGTGCACGTGCATGCAATGAGTGTGTTGGGGCAGGCATGTCCATCACTTTGAGGTTGGCTTTATAGATATATTTCTGAAGATTGTCTAAATACGTTGTGATCCATAAGTTGCTGATGAATCAAGAGGGTGCCATTGAACAAGAGATATACAATAGTGATACAGACAGAACGGGCGGCTGTTCCTTTGGACTTCCTGAACAAGAACACAATGCAGGGGCCTGTTCATAAGCCAACCCCCAAGACTTTGAGCCAATGGCAACAGGGGCCTACCACTGTTATATTGTAACCAATCTGCTTCCTGTTAAGGATATGTCTGTATGAGCGGGACTTCCTGTCGGGGAACCAATGTGAAATAAAGTAAATCCAACCTGAAAGGCGAAATGGATAAGTTAAAGTCATCCATGTTGGTTTTCTGATCTGAAGTATGGAAAAAGAGACAGATTTCATTGGAGTATACAAGCCAAAGCCAGCCTTGTTACGTTTTCTATCAGATGATCAACCTTGCATACATCACACTGAATAGCAGGAAAACTGAAAAAACTGGGGACTGGATCTATCGGCATGTACTTATTATTTTATCATTATTTAGTATCGAGATGGACTACCGAGGATCTGTAATCCAGAAGGTGTTCCAACGTAACCTACAGGGTAACCACGCATCGCCACCAAGCCTTCGTCTCTCCAGAAGTTAATAAAAGTTAGTTAAGGTTAATAATATGAACCTAGAATCAGTAATAATGCATGTAGAGTTGTTCCGGTACCACTAACGCAAACTCCTCCGATACTGCCTAAAATGCCTCGGGTATCGGCGAGTACGCAAGTCTATACCGATCCAACCATCAGGTTACTAGCTCATTTAAGACACATGCAAAGAACTTCACAAACACTTCAATGTTATGCTGAGTTTGTTAACGGTCAGAGGTGGAAAGTCGGAATGGGAAACACGTCATCTCCGATAGGGCTGGGTGTCGTGGCCAATTTACTAAATCAATTCGATTTCGATTCATAAGGTTCTGAATCGATTAATTATGATTCGATTTGATTCAATCTGCATAATGAAAATGGCTCAACTGTGTTACAAAATACAAAAAGGTACTTTATTTTTTCTCTGCACCTTAAACAACAGGTTTTAAGTGTAAACTTGTACATTTGACAGTTTAAACCTGAGCTGTAAACAAAACTGTCTCAAGTCTCAAAAGTGCAAATTTGAAATTAGAAAGGAATTGCAAGTGAAAGTGTACTTGAACTTCAAAATTCCATCACGGCAAATTGCATTAAGGCATTGTTTATTAAAGTGCAAAAATAATAATTATGATATAAATATGATAATAAATAATAAAAAAAACGATCTCATGCCCTATGAATCGATATGGCAAAATTGAAATGAAATCGATCCAAAATCTATTAAATCGATTTTTTTACCCAGCCCTAATCTCCGAACTACGCTCCAAGTCAAAAAAAAATTTGTTTTGAAAAAAAAAAGATTGTCAACACGAAGTGAACCTACTACACATTGCTTATCATCGTAAGAGAACTCTTCAATAAGAACAAGTGCTATTAATGCTTACGGTGCTAGATGCTGTATCGGTATACACTCTGTATCGGTAAAAACATCATTACCCTCTGAAAAGTCTAACAGTTGTGAATAAGCAGCACAAGGAAACACAGTCACTTAAGCCGACTTTGGGTCGGTTGGGAATTAGCTCAGACAGGCACTTGGCATAGCATCACCTTTTTCTCTGGAAGCACCAAGCCCTACTGACATCACAAAGACACTTCCTTCAGAACACAGAAGGTGGGAAAAACGACATGCTGTTAAAAATAACTAACAGAAGGCAAACCAGTTCAACCGGTTCAGCAGCAAGACCACTTTTCAGAGCAGGTAAGCTGTACTGCATGCGCAAAATTATGGGTTCCTATCGGTTAGCTAGAAATCTCAAAAACGCGTCACAGTAACATGGGCTGGACACAAGTATAATAGCTAATTATGTCAACCAGCGTTTTATCAGAGCTGGGGCATTGAGCCTGGAGGCAGCAGAACACACAGGAGGCTACAGAGAAGACCACAGTCAGAGTTACAGAAACTATGATCTCATGTCTTCAGTATGTGACCAAATCTTGGAGAGCTCTCCAAAAGCCCCTAGAGATACAAACAGTCTGTCAAACACACAGAGGCAGTCAAACACACAAACACGCAAACACGCACGTACACCTAGCCAAAGAATCTGTACACATTCGTATCAGTATCTGTAAACAGTATTCTACCACACGTTAGTGAACACTACCTAGACATTTTTCAGAAACTTAAGGAACCCTTGGCTTTCTCCACTTTCCCGTTTTATTTTCCTGTTTTGTGTTACCGGTTTTTTAACTCGGGAATAAAGTCTGACCTTTACCTGACTGAAACAAATGCAACTAGACCAAAGCTTCACCAGACCGATCTGTTTGTCAAACCAGTTAATTAATTGTCGGGACAAATACGCAAGTCAACAATAAAAACAGGGCTCTTTCTATGTCCCTGCAGCAGAGACATATCTATTACCACAAAATGCATTTGCTAGCAACCTTTTTGGCAAGACAGACACGACTGAGGTTGGAACGCAATCTCTGTTCCCTCTTCAGATGGGGGTTGGGCCACACCGATCCAGCCTTTGTGTCTGCGCCTCCAACCACAGTTCTGGAGAGAGGTAACCAACACAGAGCCTTCGAGGACTGCAATGTTAAAAGAGAGGCGACACGTCTGCCAAAAGGAACCAGGATTCTGCTGACGGCAGGGAAAGCCTCGCCGTCCCCCACGCCTCTTTTCTCCTGTCATTGGTCGTTGAGACACGGCGCTTGTTCTGACACACACATCAGGAACCCGGCGCTGCATGCAACTGGCTCAGAGCCCTTGGAGATCTCCCTGGAGGCCACATGCTCAGATGACTGCAGCTTTATTCTGTAATGCAACGCAATGCTTCATCCTATTCCCTCCCCATCGCTGGGCCCTCCGGGGTTACTTTCCAAATAAAATAGCTGCTCCAGTTCAACTTCATGTAAGCGATGGCCTCAAAGGGGTAATGCGAGGTGAGCGGTGTACATCCGTGGTATTGATGGACCACAGAGATTTCCAGTGCTCGTTTGAGGTATGACGCCTACATGCCTCGAAAGGTTGTATTGGTGAAAGTACTATTTTTAGTGACATTTGTAAGAAATAATAAAAAGGAATGTATGCAGAGAAGATGTATCGACAGGGTATTGCTGGGGCCTGTGTGCTATAACCGCCGAGGTTAATAAGTGATTACCAAATACTGTAACATGTGTGTTTGAATTGCTCCAAGGTGTGTGTACAGGCCACTATTTAATTAGGTAGTTTACACCATTAGAATTTCCTCCACTAAAACAACACGGACAAATTCCCGGATCACTTCAAATAGATGCTGCAGCAAGGTTGAAAGTCATCCATCCTTGAACTTTAAACAATGAGGTAGTGATAGGAATGGAGGGGTCCATTTCCTCATATGCTCCAAGACAAACACTCCGGTGACCTGGAGTACGTGAGCGAGCACGAGGACACAGCGTCTCTCTCTGAGAGCTCTAGTGCCGTCCCTGATCAAGGGGGCAGGGACTGTAAATCCTTCCATATGTGAAATTGAAGGAAGAATCCTTTTCTCATTACAGGGAAGAAAATCCATAACCACCTAAATAAAGTACGGTATTTAGTCTCGCAAACCTCACAAAGAAAACAATCAGAGAGAAAAAGCCCGGCCTGACGAAGGCCTCAGTTTTCAAACCGTAAGAAAATCAACAGCTACTCCGCTATTTGAAATGGTTTGTTTATGGACAGTGGATGAAACTCCTATGAGTCCAAACAGAGAGGGCTACAGTGAGTCTTTACACTGTTTTTTTCTGCAGATAGACTGGATAGTTGCTTATCCGGCTGCTCAACAATAATCCCCATTTCCCTCCTCTTGCTGCCTAATAAGCACGACTGGAGAAAATCAACAGAATAGAATATTTAAAAATGTTTGCACAAACAATGGAAGTAGTGTTTGCTGACAGTATGTCTTGAGAGGATTGGGCAAAGGTTGGTTTTTCATTGAAAAGTGCTGACTCAGTGTGTATGATTAGGCCTGTTACACATCTACCCAATCCCGCTACCTCATTCGCGAGACTGGCTGTCTTTTACTGATCTTAGTCACTTCTACCGACTGCCTTCACTATACAACACTGCTCAAGGGAAGGGCAACAATTCAATCAATCCAACGTGTAACAGTGCTTGTGGAACAAATCCTCCACATTTATTCATGGATGTTGTTTTTGTCCACAGCGACGTACAAGTATAAAGCAAACAAACAAAGCACGCACCAGATACATGAGCTAGGATGAACTATGATATTCAAGTGCCGGGACTAAGCATTCCAAGAATTTAGGAATTAAATGGGACAATAATGTTAGCACAGTAAGGCCTAAGTTAAAGTCAGAAACAACATTTGGATTTCTTAAGGGTTCATGAGTTATACTAACTTTAAAGCCTATGACCGAGTTACAAATATATTTCATGTGCACTCAAAAAGTTGGATCTTCTCTTAGTCAATCAGAAATATGGACAACACCTAGAATGTCTGTCAAATAAGATGCCAGATAATAGACAGTCTGTTTGCTTATGGCCAGTCACCATGGTTAAATCTGCAAGTATTGACCAAGTCAGCTGACTCAATAGTTCACCACAAAATTACGGAAATGATTCTCACAACCTTCTTCACAACAACATAAACAAATTGTTTTCATTTCTGCTATTCGTTTGCAAGTATAGTTGATGCTGGAATTTCGTACTCCGCAGAAGTTAACAACAGACTATCATCTCACCATCTAACTTCAAGCTGGGGTTCCAATGAAATGACTTGCTTGTAACTTCCTGTACTGATTCCAACGAATTCTTTCTAGTAATAAATGTATTATTTAACCCACATGGTCTGATTATTCATAGCCAGGAAGATGGCTATGATTATTAATGAACTCCCACTGAGTTACCATGTACTTAACCATGTATGGTAATGTGTGTGTGTGTGTGTGTGTGTTAGAAAGACCTATGAGTCACATACGACGAAGCATCGTCGCATCAACAATGAGAGCCAACTTCATTCCTCATCAAGTGAACAGAAAACACTCACTTTACACTTTCAACTGGAAACAGTGACAACATTCACTAGCATAGCATTTATTTTAAGTGAGAAAAATCGCTGTCTTAACTCATCATTGACTTCCCATACGACTCATTAGAGCTGCAGAAAGTCATCAGAAACACCAGCCACCCTAACCAGCCTCACCCTAACTGCTTCCGACGAGTTGGCTGTTGAATGAATGCAGGTTTGAATGGGCAAAATGTGAGGCAATACTTGTGAAGCACTTTGAGATGCCACAGGTCTGACCAGTGTGGAGTGTGCTCAATTGGCCATGTTGAACATGTTAATATTGAACACTTAAAGGTTGTATCAGAGATTCTGGTCGCCCTGACTTCCGTTGCGAGATTCCAAAACAAACAGAGCCAGCTAGCCCCTCCCTCCCGTGTTTTGAAAATGATCCTGGACGCGCATTTTCATTAACGAGCATGAAAATGCAACAGCAATTTGTAGCTACCACTTCGCGTGCACGAGCGCGAAACGCCACAACGCCCTTGTCTGTGATTGGTTGGAACAGTGTTTATTTGGATTTTGAGGTGTTGGTAGTACCATTTGTTTTTGTGTGCGATCTCGGACCCGAGGCTGCCTAGAGAGACGCGTTTTTTTTTTTACTTCCTGCTTATGGGACGGGACAGCTAGCGGATCGTGAGGGGAAAAAAGCAGATGAATGTGAAACTTTATGTTCCAATCAGAATCGCTGATACAACCTTTAATGTGCAACTCTCCTGTAAGGAAAACCATAAACAACACCACAACAATGCACAAATACAGTCCTCACCTCCAGTACTGGTCCAGCTCCGAGAATGGTCCTCTCTACCCCGCTGGCATAGCCCTTCTGACTGAGGGCGGTCAGGCAATGAATCAGGAAATTGGTGCTCTGGGTCTTGCCCGAGCCGCTCTCCCCGGAGATGACGATACACTGGTTGACCCGCTTCCTTAGCATGGCGTAGTAAGCTACGTCCGCGATGGCAAAGATGTGAGGCTCCAGCTTTCCGAGCTGGTGGTTCTCGTACATCTTGACGTACTTGGGGTTGTAGATGGGCAGGAACTTGAAGGGGTTGATGGCGATGAGGATGCTGCCGGCGTACGTGTAGATCTTCTTCTTGTGGAAGCGGGTGCGCAGGTTCTCCAGGATGCTGTCCTCGTTGAGGGCCGGCAGGTTGCAGAGGTCCGCAAAGTCGTCCTGGGGAGGCGGGAGGAAGCCCCTGGCCGCCAGCCTCTGCGCCTGCTGCTCCTTGGTCAGGGCAGGGAGGTGGACGTACTGGATGGTGCCGTCGCGGTTGCTCTCCTGATGAGAAAAAGGGGAACCAGAGCACATTCAAATACATTTCGAGGGTAAAAGCGAATGTAGAACTTGGTATTTTTAGAGGATTTATAGAGGAAGTAAATGGTGAATTGTAAATGGACTGCATTTATAAATCGCTTTTCTAACCAGCGGCCAATCAAAGTGCTTCACAATATTGCCTAACATTAATACAATCATGCACATTCATTACACCGATGGCGGTGGCAACCGGGCAAGGTGACAGCCAGCTCGTCGAGAGCAGTTAGGGTTTGGGGCCTCGCTCAGCGACACCTCGACACGCCGGGGATTGAGCTAGCAACCTTCCGGTTACCACCAGCCAACCCGTTCTACCTCCTGAGCCACACGCCGCCCCATAGAACGCAAGTAAAAGCACAGCGACCCACAGTGAGCAGGTAGGTGGACCCCCCGCTCGCCTGCCGTACCTGTAGTAAGAAATAAAAGCCCAGGCTCTGAGGGTGCTCCTCCTGGGCCCTCCGGGGCCACAGCAGCAGCCTCTGCACGGGCAGGTCCCCGGACTCCAGGATCCACTCCTCCCCGCCGCACTCCTTCACCTCGGCCAGCACATACAGCCTGCTGGAGTCCAGCCCCAGAGCCGCGGCCGCGTCGCAGATCACCGAGGCGGCGGTCGCATCCTTCTGAACTCTTGATCGGTTAGACAGACACACACAAAACGCGATTAGCGACACGACTTCAATCTTCTCGTTTAAAAAAAACAAACGAAAAATAAATGATTGAATGGGCGGTTTTGAATGACACCGGACCAACCTGAGATAGCAGCAGGCAGAGGACTCTGTAGCCAACCGTGGGTAGATCTGAAGCAGGTAGGAGCGGCCGTCTTGGGGGTTAGCTGCCTTTCCTCCCCCCCCTCCTCCTCCTCCTCCACTCGTGACCGTTGCCATTGTGGCAGCGCCATCTCTGACACTCATTCTGAGCCAGGGGGAGTGGCCTCTGCATGCCGCATCCACCGCCTCACTCACCGCTCAGCACCTGCAGGACAGATGTGCACGTCCCGTGAGCCTCAGTCGTCTTATTCGTATCCCAGCTGGAGAACCCTGAAGCGAACCCTTGAGTCGCCATCCATCCATCATCCATCCATCCATCATCGCTGTGTTTACAATAAAATAACTGCAAAAGGTTCGGTTAAGGACATAATTAGAAGATACCCATACAGGACATAATGGTAATCTCCCATTGCCATAACATCACAAAGCTGCCGGTGGTTTGTGGTGCAATTGCCTGGTCACTTGTGACGCAGGAGCTGCTCGACAGTGTGGCTGTGCAATGCACCATAGAGACAACATCAACATAACACTCAACCTCGAATAGCCAGGCAGGGAGGAGGAGGAGGGCGATGACAAGAAGATAGTGTTCTGGTTTAAGCCATAAGCCATGACATCACATGCAAGAAGGCTTTCATTGGGACTTTTTTGGTTTTATTTTAAACCTTTTTTCGGTAGAGCAGGAGGAAATGGACATTTCTGGTGCATGTGAAATCGATTTCAGTTCCTATTCCGTCAATACAGAAATGTCAGTAGTACTGCTTAATGCCCAGGGTTAAACAGTTCAAACAGATAAGCTTTAACATAAAACATCACCCTTGACTGATTTTGCTGTAGTGTAATTCTGTCTGAGGGGAATTCCAAGCATGAATTAAGGATAAAGCCAGATTCTCTTGATATTCCGGTTTCTAAGAATTCCCCTAAATGTTCAGTATTTAACTTGATTATTATAGATCTGCTTTTTTACCGGTTAACATGTGGCTGCGGTTCTATTGAGATTCTTTAAATGTATGCCTGGTCTGTCAACGATGATTCATTGTCAACATATTACCATGCGACACATGCTAGTCAAGTGATATACACACAAGTGATGTATAAATAGTGTATCCCCGGAAAATGTGGAGCTAGCTACCAACGGAACAAAAAGCGAATACCAATTCACCAATGAACAGAAACAGCTGTTGGACAAACACCAGTACCGTAAGGGATACTGAAGAACTGGGGTGATGAATTTAAGACCACCAACATCACCACGGCTCTGCCCAGCCTGGGACGAACCTATTTTTCATTTTATTTTTGGCGGCACTAAAAAGCATGCATCTCTCAACATCACATAAACGTCCACAGCCCATTAACCATAAACAATGGATAGGCTTGTTTGAGCCTTACCAAGGACGTTACCAATTTCCTCATGACTGCGGTACAGCATACATCTTACACATGTCACAGTCTCAATTGCTAAACCAGAAAATCGGTTATGAAAAGAAAAAAAAAATCCAATGACTTACAACTGGCTATATTGAGATCCACGTGAATAAATAATATCATTTGGCGCCGTGTTTGTTTTCCAGATAAGTATGAGGGTTTACCAGATAAAAATGAGTCTGTTTTCCATTCTACATCTATCAAACTTTAGCATGAGTCAACATTATAAATTAATGGGATAGCTGTTACACGCAATCACTTAAAGAAGAGCGCAGCCGGCTAACAGTTTGAGGCAGGGCACAGCGTCTGCAGACCAGCTGGGAGCTACAGCAACGGCTTTCCCTACAGCGTTCGCGTTGCACATTCGTTTCCAATATCAACATGTTCATTTTGCCCCAATGCCGGAGTGTTACTAGAGCTTATCCTTATCTGGCCAGACATGACCAATTGAGCACAGTATATTCCCTCCTCTGCCAATGATGCCTGGCACGTACATCATCGGAAGCGATGCCAAAAATGCAAGCTGGCACGGGCATCACGTGATTAACCGATTGGCAGACAGTACCATCCATGATATAAAAATACAGACAAGAACCCTTGTCTAGCGTATATATAGTACAGTAAAAAATGATCTGCAGTGCTTTGAGAGGATACAACCGACTAAGATACACAGGTAATACAGTACATTTGGCAGACTCTGTTGAATGGTACCTTCTCTGTGACTAATTTTAATGTACCGGTACATAAGAAATCGATGACGCAGTACAGGCCGAATAACTGTTGGGTATAGTTCGGGCTGATGATGGATGGACAAAGCCGGAAGATGTATAACTTACATATGCTTTGTAAACTTCCAAGGCCCTCCTTGAGGGAAACAGGAACCTGGCCTAAATCACTTGAGGACTGCACAGTAATCTGATCCAGAGGTCGAACTCTGGAAGGAGGGGGGCCTACAGTTTATCGGGGTTGCCGTTCAAGCAGATGGTTTATGTTGTCTTCCATCCAAAACGGGTTAGTTGATGGGTTGAAATGACCCATGGTTAACAGGCCGAGTTTAGCGTGTTGGCTTTCATATACAAGTTATTATTAGATTAGTTTTAAGCACTAAAAATATTATTCCCCCTTATTAGACCTATATATTGTAGTTTTATATGACTTGCCAGACATTTTCCGAAACTGATCAAATTATCATCTGCAAAGATGAATGTAAAAAAGTAAAGATACAATTCCTATCCATTTCTAGTTGTGCGTTTTCTCGATATTAGACATTTCCAAACATGATAATACTCTTTCAACAACACACAGATCTCAGATCTAGATTTAACTCGTCATTCTCAACACATTGTGCACCAGGAGCTGAACATCCAATAGGTCAATGTTGACTGTCAACACTGGAGCCAAAGAGCAAACTCGAACATCGCCAATCCAATTTTAAAAACACGATGTACACACACTACCCCTTTTTCTGCGCTAAATGCTACAGCCATAGTAAAGATCAGCGGTACATTGTACAGAGACAAATGAAGCCCTCTGTGAAGGGGCCCCGGGATTGTTTTGGTTGGACGCAGAAGTAGCTAAGGGGATGGGGTAGGTCGCTTAGTAACAGGAGCTTTTCCAATGCAATCCCTTTTGTAAGGGTTCGGTTTAAGAAGTAGCCTAGCCTATACCCTAGTCTCTAACTGCTCCCATTGAGATTGCATGGCTGACATTGTTCTGAGCGAATGGATGAGCGATAGGAGGATAGCGTTGAGTTGGTTGTGTTCGCTAATAAAGTTGCATGTAAAACAGATCGCGTAGACCTCATCATCTAAAATTGTCTGAAAGGGTGTGCTTCTAATGACTGCTACTGTAAACCGGAGGATGATTTTTACACTCATACTCGTAAAATGTGCTGTTCAGGAGCAGCTATTCATAACACCGTTAACAGTAAGGGGAAAAAAACAGAGTCTGGAGTACTGCATCTGGAACAGGCTAGTTTTGGAATAATTTAGGTCACATTGCGGAGGGAAAAAGGAGGAAATAGAGACAGGGTTTTCAGCTTGTTCCCTTGCCAGCCTCGCTGACCACAGTTCCAGACACATGCAAGTCTATAAAACGCCACAGCATGCAGAACTCTAGCTAGCCGCAGAAGACAGCATCATCATTATCCCCCATCATGAGCCCCGTCTGGTTTAGCTCTGTCAATTAAACTCCCCCACCGACGTTGCCTGCTAAACCAACTTCAAAAAGGAGAAAACACAAAGCCAAGAGGTAGAGAGATAGAACACAAAGCTAAGAGCGAGAGGGATATAACACAAAGCTAAGAGGGAGAGGGATAGAACAAATGGCTAAGAGGGAGAGGGAAAGGGAGAGAGAGAGAGGGCAGGGACGCATGTCATCAACTAAAACAGTGGGGGAGAGAGCGTAAGGGGTGTGGGGGGAGGGGAAGGAATAGGGAATCCCAGGAGACAATCAAAGGGAGACCGGGCCTTACAGATAGCAGAGCGGCCTTCCTCTGGAACCCAAAGAAGAGGATGACGGGCATTCCACAGATAAGACTGGAGGATCGCCGGGTCCTCCGCTCTGAAGCAGCTTAGCCAGGTTTATAGCGTCTTACCGGCTGGATTAAGTCAACAAAACTAGACCAGGCCTACGGCAAGGCAGACACCGTTTAGCCGTGTACGGCAGACCGAAGGAGGTACTTCAAATCTAACTAATTCCATAAAGAAAATGTTTTGGAGGATGTACTCAGCCTAGAGGCCGACCCACCCTAGCTAACCTCTTAGTATCTAATCAAGGAGGCCTATTCAAACAGTATACTGGTTGATTCAATCATCGCTATGTAATCAAATCACAGGAGGAAAATAAACGTAACCCAGCAAAACTAAAAGTGTATTTTCGTTCCTTCATTTGTACTTGAATAGTATTTCCCGGAGGCTTAATTCGTAACCTCGGGGGAACTATTAAAAGCACTGTTTTCGTGGCAGAGTTTCTGACTCAGTCAAGCGCTCGACCTGACTGAGTCAAGTTGGGTATAACCACCCAATAACAATGACATCATCCTGTAAGAGAAAAACTGAGCACAAAGGAGCTGCAGGTGTGCGTGTGCACACCTGGGCGGCGACACACACACACACACACGCACACACACGCACACGCACGCTTATGCAGTATAACTGAGTAGTTCAAACCGTGGGATACTATGACAGATGACGGCAGAAATGATATCTGCGTAAACCAGAAACCACTCTCTCCCCCTCAAG